>OY365806.1:71565030-71567530 GCA_959347315.1 Bimastos eiseni | reverse complement strand
TCCCTTCCTCTCTGCCTCCCTTCCTCCCTGCCTCCCTTCCTCCCTGCCTCCCTTCCTCTCTGCCTCCCTGCCTTCCTGCCTCCCTGCCTCCCTGCCTTCCTGCCTCCCTGCCTCCCTGCCTCCCTGCCTCCCTGCCTTCCTGCCTCCCTGCCTCCCTGCCTCCCTTCCTCCCTGCCTCCCTTCCTCCCTGCCTCCCTGCCTCCCTGCCTCCCTGCCTCCCTGCCTCCCTGCCTCCCTTCCTCCCTGCCTCCCTTTCTCCCTGCTTCCCTTCCTCCCTGCCTCCCTTCCTCCCTGCCTCCATTTCTCCCTGCCTCCCTGCCTCCCTGCCTCCCTTTCTCCCTGCTTCCCTTCCTCCCTGCCTCCCTGCCTCCCTTCCTCCCTGCCTCCCTTTCTCCCTGCTTCCCTGCCTCCCTGCCTCCCTGCCTCCCTGCCTCCCTGCCTCCCTGCCTCCCTGCCTCCCTGCCTCCCTGCCTCTCTGCCTCCCTGCCTCACCGCATTCAGACGGATGAATTGTTGCTGCTACACAGCCCAACCCTCAGATATCTCTCTCCTTCCCTCTCCCTCTCCCGCTATCCTTCTTTCCCTTCTCTTCCCTGTTTCTCCCTACTCTCTACATACAATGAAACTTCGTTACCACCCGAGTCTAATAAACAAGGGCGTCAAACCCTTTCTGAGTGATGGAGACAAACCCCCCGGTCCCAACTGCCAGAAAGGCAAGATATCCCCTCCAGGCCGCAAAAAATGTCCCCCCACCTGAAACTGGAGGCATTTGCCTCTGGACATCCCTATCTTGACGCCCCTGCTAATAATTCCTCTCCCACCCGAATCCCACGTCTTCTCTGTCTTAGCGGCGTCTCTGGAAATACGATTCCCTTGAGAATAACGGAAGGTCAACAGAAGGAGGCAGGAGGTGAAGGAAGAGGAGTAGGAGCGAAAGAAGACGGAGGAGGAAGTGAAGAAGGAGAACGTGAAGGAGGAGGGGCAAGGGCAGGATGAGGAGGTGAAGGAGGAGAAGGAGGATTAGGTGAAGGAGGAGCAAAGGCAAGAGGAGAATGTGGAGGCTGAGGTGAGGGAACATATTCATGGAAAATGATTATCTGATTGAAAAGTGATCAGAATGAGAGAGAATCGCTTGACAGCGACGAAATGACTTGGCCAAAAGTCGATGGATGGAGACGAGATTCAGCAGTTGGGATACGATCGATGGCTTCCTGCCGCATCACTTGCATCCTCTGCATCCTCTGCATCCGCTGCATCACTTGCGTCCATCTCACCTCATTCGAAAACTGAAGACTTTCACGACAAAATCCGAAGCCAAACGAATGCATTTCGAAAGAAGGATCAGAACTCTCATCTGAAATAGCAGCTCAAAAGTCAATCCATCCATTATAACTATTCATCCATCTATCCATCCAATCATCCATCTATTCCGTCCATTCCCTCCATCTATCCACCCATCCATTCCATCCATCCATCTATCCATTCATCCAATCATCCAATTGATTAGAGCGGTTAGCCTGTTACGTGAAGAGCATGGGTTCGATCATCGTCCGACCAGTTACTGTGTAGGTGCTTTGAGCAAGACCTACACTCTCAATTGCAACATCAGAATACATCAGTAGACACCTGTTCTCCAGAGGTTGACTCAATTCACTTCATCTTAAATTAACTATCAATTCAACAATTCATATAAGCCATTGAAAGAGGATAGGTCCGTTTTTGTCACCCAACGTCTCCAACTCGTCTTTTCAACCCTTTATCGACCAGCTACATATGTTTCCCCATACGTTTTATTACCCGCTGCTCGTCAAAGGGTCAAGAATCGAAAAAGCGAAAGACAACATTTACGAACCAGTTCAACAGCAGATGTGAATCTATCTGTTGCAGACTTCATTCCTAATCTCCTTCAAACAGCATATGTAAATATACCTGCTACATATCAGGACATTTATTCTTGCTCCCTCCCTCGTTCAATAATAAAGTCTGGCCTGCAACCTTTCTAGACTGGTTATTAGAGTCTGAGGAACATATAACCCTACTCCAATTAGATGCCAATGTTCCTCTCCCAGATAACAATGTCTTTGTCTCCATTTTACTCTTTCTTCAATGTAATCAGAATCCTTAATCTGGTTTCGAACTACATTACACAAATGATTGCGAAAATACCTCTGGAGATTGGACGATTACGAGAGAAGAAAGGACATTTGAAGCTTTGAAGTTCTGATATTCATTTTCAAAATGATTTTATTCGAAAGGGATGTCATGATTCAAAACATTTGCGAATCCTGACATGTTGATACACGCTTCGTTGTAAACTAATGGTTTAGCTATATATATTATGTATATATATATTAAATATATATATATATATATATATATTAAATATATGTGCTGTGTAATGGTTGATTGATTGCTGAATTACTGCGAGCAACACAGCAGGCACCAAGACATTCATCTCATCAGTTTCTGCAACTTCCGCAACCAACGCAGCATCAAAACG
>OY365806.1:71550030-71560030 GCA_959347315.1 Bimastos eiseni | reverse complement strand
GAATCTAAAGTTGGTTCATCGTTTGCAGTCGGATTGTCTGAAACTTCGCAACAATTCGTTGACTGCTTTGGATTACGTACAAACAAAGAGGGAGACAGACAGACTGACTGATAGACAGACAGACAGACATACAGATAGACAGATAGCCAAAGTGCCAGAAGAGATGCAGAAGTCACCCTGAAGTCTCTAAAGGTAAATTAAGACGAATTTCATTCATCTGTCGATTCTACGGATCATATATAAGTCTCTCTAAACTTAGTCACCCATCAGGCTGAAAAGAACACAATTTTTTACATTAGTAAAACTAATTGAAGGTATTTAATAATAATATAATTATTTGAACCGGCTTTTATTTTCGTCTATTGTGAGATCATTTGATATGAATTTCATTATATTATTTTCTTATCTAAAAATTATTTCCAAACCATCGGAATCTTCGTTGAGTGAGTTTGTCTCATGTAATTGTTTCTTCATTTGTATTGTCTTGAAATTCCTGAGATCTTTCGCACTCAACTCATTTCTGATGTAAGAATTCTGTTTCGTTGTCCAATATTCAGATCCACATAATTATATCTGAAAATCTGTCGTATCGTCAATTGCAATCTTTTGATTCTTTACCGGCTTCTATTATATTTTGTTCTTTTCCCAAAAGGTCTATAATGAAGTTCGTCCAATTCTGCTGTTTATGTCTTTCTCGTTGCGGCCACCTGTGTTCGTTTTGTCATCCTATTAAAAGACGAATTATTGTTCCAGTTGCCTCTCGTTGGAGTTATTTCTTTCCTCTTTTCGATGACCAGTCCTTCTGCTTTGGCCATTTTCACATAATCTTTGACTGGTTTCGTCAATGTGTGTTGTAATTGGTCCATCCTGATCATGTGGTTTCTCGTATCTTTCTGGTTCGGAGGCCAATGTCGCCAGATAATGGAAGATTATTCACCATTCCGTTCATTCGTTTGATTCCTACCTCGGTGGTGTTAAGACTAAGCGAAACTTCTGCTTCTATAGTGTTAGGATAAATATGTACGATGATAAGATACACGAGCGGACATACAAACATACAGTCCGTCTTGAGAGCCATTTAGATGTTTACTTAGCTGATCGCTAAGAGTTGGAGGGAGTCAAAAAGAGATCGAGAAGGAGTCAAGTGTCGACGGTCAATTCATTACTAAGGAATATAGATGAACTCATCGTGAAGCTGCCATTGGCTAAATAGTCTCTCTTCCTGTGTGTCTCCCTCTGTCTGTGTCCCCCTCTGTCTCTCTGTTTGCCTGTCTGTGTCTCCCTCTGTCTGTGTCTCCCTATGTTTGTGTCTCCCTCTGTCTGTTGATCTCTCGATATGTGTCTCTTTATATCTGTGTCTCCCTCTGTCTCTCTGTTTGTCTGTCTGTGTCTCTGTAAATTAGTAAGTGGGTCATAGAGCATCCAATGTAGTTCTTCTATTCGTGACATCCGGTCTTTTCCCTCTGACTCTCTTTCCATGAACTCTCCCTTCCTCTGCCATTCAACTTTCATCAACCGAACGATGCCTCACACACAAACCAAACGGAAGTCTATCCCTCTATTTATCCGCACACTGCTCTTTTCTTCCGTCCGTTCGTCGATTTGTCGATTTGTCCTTCCGTCCGTTAGTTCGTCCGTTGGTAGTCCTTGGCATCGATGTTTGTTTGAGTTGTCCGGCTGACGTCGTCCTAGATTCGACCGTAACTGTGTGATGATCATCAGAAGTCGTTGGTGTCCTTACTCTGTGGCATCGATCTCATTCATTCAACTGAGACTGATCATGAGAACAGAGAGATGATCATAGACTGATCATGAGAACAGAGAGATGATCATAGACTGATCATGAGAACAGAGAGATGATCATAGACTGATCATGAGAACAAAGAGATGATCATAGACAAATCACGACAACCTAGAGAAGATCAAAGGAGACAGAGATCTATTGATGATCATCTATTGTTCAATCAATTGCTTACAATTCGTCGTCGTCTAAACATGATGCTCTAAATCACATCCTATTTCGCTTCTTCCCCTATCATCCTAGGATATGAGAGATTCTTTCGATTGGCATAAATCAGACTGATCGCTGCTGCATCTCAAGTGGTCGTCTAAGGCATCGCCGTGAGTTCCTGGCTTCAGCTGCTGCTCTTTCAAGATAGCGCACCAGACGGGACTTATAAGCCATTGCACAGCGGATGATTGGGCGCACTTGATCCCAAGCATCAGTGGCATCAAAATGAGATTCTTTGGTGGAGCTTTGTCTTTCGTAGATCTAATTATAGAGCTTTACTTGTTTTGAATCATTTTTGTTTTATGTCTTCCAAGTTAGCGCTTGATTTCACAGAAACTGCTTCCACATTGGCCGATGATGATGATGATGATGATGATGATGATCATCATCATCATCATCTTCATCATCATAGCTACGATGATGCTGATGACGACGATGGCGATATTGATATTAATGAAGATGATGATACTACTGTTGTTGCTGTCGTTTTTGTTGTGGTGATATCGTTTTAAATCACTAAACGATGATGATGCTAATGAAGCTGCTGTTGATTATAATAAGGAGACCGTACGCTGTGTACCTTGGTCCTGACTAAACGCAGATCGTAATTTTCTCGATCATGATCGATGAATGAAGTCTTGATCATTGTTTACAGTTCTGTTTACACTTGTGGACTTTCCGAGCACATTAGCAGTAAATCTGGCGCTATATAATCTCTGGCCGATGCCAAACGACATATGAAAGAAACAGGAAATAGAGAGACACATAGACAGAGAGAGACACACACAGAGCGAGAGGAATAGGGAGAGGGAGAGAGACTGTCGTTGTGGTGATTGCTTATGTTCGGCTGTTCCTTGACCGACATTAATAACTTTGGAAAAGGAATTCTTCCTTCGATGTCGCCTGAGATGAGGAATGGCTTGTCTCCACTGATCTTTCTCGTAATTGGTGTTTCTCGTTTACTAGAAGAACAATTGGGTTAAATCTCCTCACAGGCACCAATATACAACAATATACAACAATATACAACAATATACAACAATATACAACAATATACAACAATATACAACAATATACAACAATATACAACAATATACAACAATATACAACATAGCCCCATTCAACCGACCAAATTTATCACTATGTATACACACTCACATATAATCATAGACACTATGCATCACATATGTATATATGTATATATATATATTGATATCACCTACATGCATATATATATAATATATATATCGCTACTTTCTTCAAACTTACATTGAGCCTCTTTATGAAATGTCTTCTATGATAAATTATATAGGTAGCAATATATCGTTGTTGTATTGTCTTTCTTCCTTTCGTCTGCCTCTGAGAGCAGCAGATACTCTAAACTGACTGAAAAGCGCCAATGTACTGTGACTGTTTTGATACAAATCATCTGTTAACTTATTATGACTCGTAAGGTTCTTAAGATGTGAAGCTTACGAAAGACGTGAAGCAAATGTGAATGTTAAATTGTTAAGTTGTTAACCATTGAAGACGTTGAATTCGACGAATGTCTATAATGATCGTCTTTCGTCATTTGGCTAAAACAGTTTCCCCGCTCTCTGTCTGCATCTGTCTGCATCTGTCTGTATCCGTCTGTCTGCCTGTCTCATACTCACCGTCTGTCGAGTGACCGAATGAATAGCGTTAGTGCCAATACCATAAGTGACGTTCCTCGAACTCTCAGACAATAAGAAATTGTCTGATTTCTCAAATGGCCATTGATGAATTAATTTACCTGTGTCTGAGCAGCCAATCGGTTGGCGGAGTGGTCGCCTTGTCTCCTAAGTGACAGAATGTTGACGGTCGTTGATTATCCATTTATCAGTTGTCCTTCAACTTCTTCTCCATCTCTCTGAGAAGGTAAGAAGGTCATTCCTAAGAAGCCCCCTTCATACGTCGACAACAATCGTTCTCAGTTTCCTCAGAGGTGAAGGGTCATGACCCCATAAATCAACTAATCCGTCTGCTAATCTGATTGTCTAGTTTGCAGACGACGCCAAAGGTCATCCGATGAACGGAGGAGCTGCCTTCCTTCCATCCAGAGAGCTAAGGGAAGTAGGGAAGAGGGAATAAGAGAAGGAGGGAGAAGGAAGGAAGAAGGAAAGAAAGGAAGAAGAGCAGAAGGGAAGAGGGAAGAAGGCTAGAAGGAAAGAAGGAAAGGAGGGAGTAAGAGAAGGAGGGAGAAAAAGGGAAGAAGGGCAGAAGGGTACAAGGTCAGAAGGGAAGAAGGGAGGGCGATCCGGTCTATTGTCAAGTGGATCGTCTAAGGGAATGTACTAAAAAGGAATACCTATGAGTGGCGGAATGGGGTCAACGGATGTTGAGGAGCGGACGTCAGGAAACGTCAATTGTAAACCGCGCCATGAAGACGATTTGGAGACAGCAATCGAGGTCATTCACATACAACATACTACAAAGGTACGTACAGACTACTTGACAGACTTAGGCAGATGGCGCATGAATCAACCTCTCAGCTCCATCTCAAATCCTTCTTCTTATCGTTTTTCTCTCACTCCTCTTTATCCCTCCCTCGTTTATGCCTCACTCGTTCTTTTCCTGTTTCTCCTCTCTCCTTTCGTCTTCCTTCTTCATTTTGTCCTCCTTCCGTTCCTCCTCCTTCTCATTTCTCCATTTTTTCTTGCTTTCCTTCCTTCCTTCCTTCCTTCCTTCTTTCCTTTCATCCATCCATCCTTCCCTCTCCGTCGGTTGACCAATGGATTCTAATTTCCAAAAGTCCATCGTCCGTTTACCGTCAATCAACTCTGATTAGCCAACGAAGCAGAGAGAGAGAGAGAGAGAGACAGACAGACAGACAGACAGACAGACAGACAGACATACATAGACAGGGATAGAGATAGAGACAGAGACAGACACAGAGAGAGACGGAGAGAGAGAAGGCGAGAGAGACAGACAGACAGACTCGCTGCTTATTGTCAATCACCCCACACATGCCGTTACGCTATATCAATTATGCCTGAATGGATTCTTTCATAGAACTGCAATGATGCATCGAATTGCAGAATATAGGCTAATGCGTGCCTACAAGCTAGTTGCAATTGTTAATTAAGAATAATGAATGCAACTCATAACACGTGTAGAGAAACTATAACACATGAAACCAAAGAAGGAGGTAAGAAGAAGGAAAGTAATGAGGGAAGGAAGGAGGAAAGGAAGGGGGAAAGGAAAGAGGAATAGGAGGAGAAGGAAGAGGAGGAGGAAGAAGAGGAGAAGGAATAGAAGGAGGAGGACGAGGAGGAGGAGGAAGAGAAAGAGGGGAAGAGGACGAGGAGGAGGAGGAAATGACGTCATTGAGATGAGCTCATCTACACATGGTCGTCGAGATCACCTTGGTCAATTAAATGATGTCGTAACATCCGTTGTCATGACTAGTTGTTGCTATGGAATATTATCGTTACTCCAAACTCTGTCGCTGGCGACACACCCGACACATATGATTCCAATCAATCGTCCTCTTCTTCCTCCTCTTCCTATTCCAGTTGACGTCATACCCTGATCTAAAACATAGATCTTCGGTCGTTTTCAGTCATGAGATCACTTGTCTCTGGCTGTAGATGTCTGCTCTGCATTCATTGTCCGTCAATTCATCAATGAATTTGTTTCCATTCAAAGACAAAACGTTTCGTGATTGTCAGAAGAATCAGAAACGATGACATCGGTCTTTTTTTGTCTCCGTGACACAACCTTTACAGTTGAGTGTCATTTGCCTCGTATCGTCATTGACGTAAGACTTGTTGCACTGCACACGACGTTGACACCACCTATCGATCAACGCAGAGATTAACCGGGTGGCAATTGGAAAAGTCCATCCGGGTGAGGGGTGATGACGGTGGCTTGGGCTATGTGCAGCAGTGGCTATAGATATAGTGATAACGAATTTCCTGCAATTCGTCTGATGTGAAAGTGTCGTCGTTATGAAGAGCGATGATGCTCTTTCGTTGGTGTCATTGAAACGTCAAAGAGTGGGATCTGTGGTGTTTGATCGATGGTTAGAAAGGTGGCGTCGGCCTTTTCAGGGTTTTATATCGGCCGGATGTTGGAGACACGGAAGTGACGTCATTATAGGAATCGGATCAACGGATATTATGAGAAAATATGTAAGAGTATGAAGTCGACTGAAAACTAAGGAAATCGACTTTTTGGCCGGAGAGTTGAATGTGGATTGTGGTCCTGCAATTCTATTCAAATCTTGTAGGAAAAAAACAACGACTCGTTTATTAATTCTCGCATTTTAGGTCTTCACCAAATTACATTGCTCCAATCCAACGAATTTATGTATAAATTTGTTAGTAATTTATTTCCGCCAATCTTCTCTAATCAATTTATTCAAATCTCGTCTGTTAATCCTTACAATGTTCGTTCATCGTGTAATTATAGACCATTTTTTTGTAGAACGAACACTAGTCTGTTTTCCATCAGATATGTGGGTCCCAGTGAATGGAATAAGATGCCTATTGAAATTAGACAATCCCACAATTTTAGTATGTTTTAGAAACAACTCAAAAAACATCTATTTGCTACTTTAACTGGGTTAATTTAATCTCCTTAATCATTGACACTAATTAGCTATTAATGTTATTTATGGGTTTGTGTGCATGCAGCAACTTAGCTAACTAGCTAAGATATTAAAAACTCCTATATTTTGTTGACCTGCTGTTATTTAAACTTTGCTGTGTAAAGGTAGGCCCGACTAGCGAGATCCCTTGGGTCCCTTAGGGTTCTCTTTCTTTTTCCTTATTGATCCGTCTCTTACATAATTTTGTTAAGCTATTATGTCTAACTGTACTGCGATTCGTTTTCTTATTTGTGATGCAATTACTAAGTTCATTTACTTTACGGACCAATAAAAAACGCTAGGTTGGTTAAGACATTGAAATTCGTGAATCAATAATTACTGTCGCTCGAGAAAGGAATTAAAACCTATCCTCTTCATTGCAATAATATGGAATATTTTCTGTCTGGAATCTGAGTTGATTATTTTTACACTCAGCCCCAACAAACTTCAATTTCCTACAACTTGCATTTGCAAACTGTCATCTTCGAATAAAAACTCCTATGGATCGGATGGAATCAATTTGACATCCAAATAATTATTATCCAATGATTGATTTCAATTTACAATGATCATCATCAAAATCAAAACTATCTTCTCATTGTTTTCTGAATTCTATGATTCTTATCATTTTAAGTGACATTTAGCACTTCCATTGTTTTCTGCTGCCTTGTGTTCATTCATTTCAACCAATCTGATAAGAATTTCTCAGAATTGTCTCCATTTCCAAACGATCCCTTTTTCCCTTCTGTCTCCCATTCATTTCCTTTCCTCCTTCCTTCGCATTCCTTTTCTCTCTCATTTTCTACCTTTGCTGCCTTTTACTTGATTGGTTTCATTGCTTTTTCATTCACTCTTTTGTGCTTGGCCTCCAACTGACGAAGGATCTCTTAACAGACAGATTGATCTTCATCCATTCATCGTTTCTTTGTTAATTTCTTCTGATTTCAGACAAATGGAACCAAAACCATTCAACTGAGTCACTCGCCAGATGACAGCAGAGAGAGCGAATCACAGCAGACAACAGAACAGGAAAAGAAAACGAAATGGAAAAAGGTTAGAATGGGTCTTTCGACGACGCCAGCCTTTGTATCTTTCTCGCTCTTTCTCTCGGTCTGTCTATCTCCTATTTGTCTCTAATACTTTTTCTATGTCTCACTCACTCACTCACTCTCTCTCACTCTCTCTGTCTTTTGTTTCTCTCTCATCATCGTCTTCATCATTTTTAGTTGTTTTCATCGTCATCAAAGTTTTCAAGCACCAGAGCCTGCATTTTCTTTTGACAAGTGAACTTAAGGTGTAGCGTGAGCTGTTGCTAATTGTTCGTCGTTGATTGTAGTTGAAGACTGGTTTGACCCGGAGTACGAAGTCCCTTGGGAGTCGGTTGATTCCCGGCGGAGGAGGGAATCGTAGTCATCGAAATGTTGTTCAGGAGATTTGCATTCTGCCTTCTAACGGTCTCAACGGAGAGTGTTTTGGCGAAGAGGAAAAGAAGGAAGAAGAGGAGGAAAAGGAGAAAAAGAAGGAGGCGCTCGTATGGAGATTTAAAGGAGGAGGAAGAGGAGGAGGACGGAGAGGAGGAGGAGGAGGGCATCAGCGAAAGGGTAGCGATGATAGTCTCGTCTTCGCCAGTCGAATCGACAGCGCCACTTCAACGACTAGTAGATCCATCCTGCCAACTGTCAACGCCTCTTCTACGAATGCAGTCGACGCTTCTATTGTCATCTACGACGCAGAATACGATGGAAGGCTCTGATCATCGGCAACGTCATCACGAATGCGTCATTCCATAGTGACGTCACACAGGCAGATCATTCCTCAGGAACGAGGTCGCCAAGATGACGAGAAACGTTTGTTACGTCTTTGTTATGTTGCCAGAGCGGACATTTAGCCTCAACATCAGCTGAAGGGATGACATCATGGGTCCGTTTAGACCCAGACATAAGGACCGTCACAGAGTCCTTTTCATTCATCTGTCAGTAACTGCGTGTCATAGATCAAGGTTTAAAAATGAATGACGTTTTACCTTCCCTAACCCATTGCCGCTTTTTGGTGTTCTCGACATCAGAGTTTGTTCCTTCATTGCGTATTTGCACAACCCCTTTAACCTGACGCAGCGCCTGTGAATACGATTCTGCCCCGTGTTTTATTAAGTTGGAGTAGCTCTTTGAAATTTTGGGGATTACGGCTACGACAGCGTAATGAGATTCGTCTTTATTCAGTCGATGATGCTAACTTTCTTAGGTAATCTGGAGTTTAGGTGGTCCCAATTGTAACCGCCTCCAGTCTTCCACGTCTTCTCTGCAATGTCACCTATCACCAATGAGCATAACCTTCGAGCATATCCAATCTTTTAAAACGAATCTTAAATTGATTTAAAAAGCTGTAATTTGTAATCTTATTTTAATGCACAGTATTACATGCAATGGCAATGCTTCAGTAGGACATGTGTGCGTTTAGCTATTTTACACAGACTTTTTCTTAATTATCTGTCGAATGCCGACTAAACCTATTCCTAGTTTTTAATTAAGGACAGCGGAAATTCTCAAGGATAATGATCATGTCATAGAAATTCAGGTCTTTGTTGATGATATCCAATTCTATGTCTAAATGAGGTTGAAAACGTTACAAAGTGACTTCGTGTCTGCATTGACGACCTATTCAGGCAACGGAGTCTGTCTGTGCGCCTTAGACTTAACCCCATCAAATTCCAGCTAATCTAGTTTGACTGCATATCCTCTTGGGTCTAAGCTACTACGGCTGAACTCTCACTCTATGCTTCCTTCCAAAGAAAGGGACTATGAACTCTGACCTCAAAATCAAGACATTTCGAAACGAACTCGAGACCAAGACATCGGTCTCAAGAACCAGAAGAAAAAGAAGAAGAAGACGACCTTCAACATTATCGCTCTCATTATCATTAGCAGCATATGCGTGGTTGTGATGTCTTGAAGCAGGTTGAACAGCATCGTCATCCATCTCATCACGTGCATCATCCCCAGAATACAGAATGTCTCCTCAGGGTCGAATGGGGCGAGGCATCGGTCATTGTGGACCTTTAATAGAGACCATTGAGGGGTTTGTTCTATAGAACAGATAGAATAACTGGAACCACCCCACCACCACAGGGGTGGTGGAGGTGGCACCACCACCAGCAGCAGCAACAACAGGAGCAACGCCAACAGGCAATGTGTGCGCATCTGTTATAAGAGCACTTGCTAGATATAACGTCTTTGTCGGTGGCCTTCAGTCATCAGTTGACCTGCGCTGAAATAGATCAACGATTCGTCTGCTTAGAAAGGATGGACGGTGGGGTGGGTCGGTGAGTTGGAGAGTCAGTCGCTTCTTCTTCTTCTTCTTCTTCTTCTTCTTCTTCTTCA
>OY365806.1:71528310-71549830 GCA_959347315.1 Bimastos eiseni | reverse complement strand
GCTTCTAAAGCGCCCTTATCATAATGCACAAGGCATCAATCGAGGGTCGTCGTTTCAAATAGAATCGTGGTCGCTAGGCAACGGATCGGGGGAGGGGAGAGCTGAGAGAGAGAGGGGGTCTTAAGTTTAGATCCTGTGGACTCTAAAGAACCAGAAGAACTCGGAATGGGTGGAATGGGTGGAATGGGTGGGGTCTCGGATACCAAAACAACAGACGAGGAATGCGGTTGACCTAATACATGATTGGTTGAGCGATGTATATATATTGCATTGGATCGAGTGCAGCATTTGCACTGAGTGAGGAGCGACTAGATAGGTCAACTGATTTGAATTCAATGCCTTTGTTAGCAGCAAAGTAGACAGAGTCTTAAATACAATGACGTCCAGTGCAGCTGCAGTGAACTGATGCGATATCGTGGCATTTGCTCTTGAACCGGTTTTAAGTTCATTTATTCTTATTAACCTCTTTGAGTTGTACAGATGACTTATAGCAGCAGATGACGAGTGAGAATGAATTATGCAATTGACTGGAAGCAGCTGTGCATTTGCAGATATGATAGTTTAGGATCAGATTCTACAAATGCAATGTACGTGAATGTGGGCTCTATAGACATATTACCTGAACATTATCTGAATGAACATTACCTGAACATTACCTGAACATTACCTGAACATTACCTGAACATTACCTGAACATTACCTGAACATTGTCGGAAAACTGAATCCAACTGAACCGATGTAATCCAGTCAAATTTACAGAAATCATTTTTTCTGCCTAAGAAAAGGAATTCCGACCTAGAATAAATCGAGTGTACGACAAACCCCTCGGACAACCCTCCCCCGTTTTAAGCAGGACATTATCTCCCCCGGACAGACCCATTTTGGGGGTTTGGTACGTACAATAAAATACCAGATATTGAGTACGAATAAACTGAAAAGGCGGCTTTGAGGTGAATCTGCCGAACAAACAGTTATCAAATTGTCGTTTATGCAACCGAATAACAATAACATTCTTGTCAACTAAATGTTTTGATCTACATCTGCAAAATCTATAATATCATACGTGCAAATCACATAGGCCTATACGAAGGAGAAAAGCATATCGTTGTAAACCAAATGACTAAGCGCAAAGGGTCTATGAATTGCTCACAGCGATGCATTCAGCGTACATAGATAGGCCTGCTAACATCAATTAGACCAAGGAACTAAATACAGACGTAGACATTATGTTTCGCTTATACCTCCTTTGCTAGTTAACTATTGGACGACGATTTCTGATTGACCGCATATAAACCGGAAGTGCTGTCCAGGTGAGATACATAGATAGAACAAAAGAAGACCTCAAACAACAGTCGCCGCATTAAATCCATTCGCATTAGACGAAGGTTCTGTAAAAGTAAAAACATTTTATTCGTAGGGAGGGCTTTTGTCCTACTTGGGAGGGGTTGTCCGGGGTTGTTTTTGTTGGGTGGGGCGCTTTGTCCGGGGGGCTAATGTCCGTTCCCCAAAGAATCGGCAGTAGCTTTAATTTCTTCACCTATACATGGGTGAACTTTATTCAAAAATAAAATAAATAGTAGGTGAGGAAGACATGGAACTATGATAAGAAGTGATTAATTAAGTTGCTTAGGAGATAAATAACAATGAACAAAGCAGTCAGTAAGTTGAGGACTGAGCAGATTTAATATCTTTTTAAATAACAGATTTCATAACTTTTAATTTTCAACCATCAATCGATCTTAACTGATCTCAGACAATTGGGCATTTCGAATTTACTGGAGTTCAACAAATGACTCAAAAGTTTCGAGGCGTCATTTACACAGGTTATAGCGATCAATGTGTGAAAAAATGACACTTTGCTATCCATATTTGTAAATAGTTCGTTTCAGGTAAGTTGTTTCCTAAATGGACCAGTCAGAAACAAGTCAACTGAAACAAAGCATTTACAATCGTACATAAAGTAAAACTGGAAATAAACGATGAGCAAAATCGCTGAAGACGCAAAATGAGAACCAAAAATGTATACTATGAAAATAATTTACTATGAGAAACTTAGATAACAGATGACATCGAGTGAAATCGCATTATCAAATATTAATAAGCAAATATAATAATTATATATTTGGCTATGTAGAAATCGTTCCCTCCCTTTGCAATAATTGTCTTTACGTCAACCTTAATTGTTCATAGAACTCCGAGAGAAGGTCATCGAGGGCAAATCTAACGATCAGCGGCAGCTATATTGGACATTCGATAACTGGTTGAAACAATGCATTAGACGATCTTCGTTGCTTTGTCTCGTTTCAACGCAGCCTATCTACCTGTCTGTCTCTCTCTTTCTCTATCTCTGTCTGTCTGTGTCTGTGTCACCCTCATCGCTTCCTTTGTACATGTAGGCCTTCCGCAGAGCGAGTAGACCGATCGGTTGGTGGCTGGCGACGTGTCTCAGCTGTCATTATTCAGCTCACTCGAGACTACGCGAAGGCAGCTTTAGGACGATGGACGTTTGACCACAGCTGGCAGTAAAACACTTCCACAACAGCAACAGGCAGCAGTGCGACACACAGCTGTCTGTACAAAAGCAGAGAGCAGAGTCACTGCGGCATGGAATGAGAGAGAGAGAGAGACAGACTGAAAGACATACAGACATACAGAGACAGAGAGAAAGAGAGAGAAAGAGAATGAGAAAGAAAGAGAGACAAGGACACAAACGGACAGAGATAGAAGCAGAGGGAGTATGAGGCAGAGACGGCAAGAGAGATAGAGATTGGAGACCGAAGGCCTTGTCATCGATTAGTTGCACTTTGCAGTCAATTAATTTAGAGTTGGTTGATAGTCAGATGGAATTGTGAGGGGGCAAAGGTAACGATGGTAAGTGGATTCGAAGGCAGAGACTACAGCAGAAATTATAGTATACATTGAAACGTTCCTTAAGTACTACGAGTCTAAGAAGACGCAAAGGTGAGATCTTTGCAAGAATCCAATCTACAAATACACACAGCCAAGCAATAAAAGCTACTACAAAGAATGAATGGAGTTTGAACAACCATTCGGAGCGATAACTCAGCTCATTTCAACTGAAAATATAAGATCTGTAGATGAAAGTGAACAATCTCTCGTCTATGTAGTTCCGTAAAACTTGTTTAGAAAAAAATTGCCTTTATAATAGCTTAGAAAAGTATATTATGCCGGAGCTGTATTTTGATAATTTACTAAACTATATATTCAAATTATTTATACTGACTTGACTTGATTTGCTGAACTTTGGCACTGCCTAATTATCCTCCAATGGAAGAGGAGACGAATTCATCTGTTTCGTTGGCGCATGAAAGAGTGAGAGTAGGGTGAAGGTAAGGGCATGGTAAGAGTAAACGTAGGGTAAGGGTAACAGTAGATTAAGAGTAAGAGTAGGGTAAAAGTAAGAGAAGAGTAAGGCATGATATCACAGAACCATAATAAATAATGACCAAAGTGCCCCAAAGAATGAGATTTGATTGCAAAGAATCTGAAACCTGTAAAGGAAATGAAATTAAAAAAAGACCGAGGAAACCAATATGGTCGCTCGTAAAAACCTCATATGCATGGTTACCAAAGCAAGCGAAAGACTGGTTGCATTATGAAAGACAGAGTTCGCCTCTACCTTAATTGCAACAGAATTCGATTGGAATTATTCATGTGAAATGGCGGCGAATAATTACGCTGCTTTTGATCTCAGCCGACGTCGTTTCGCTTTGCCAGATGTCTGCTATTTCCAAATGAAGACAATTCCTCACATCCATTCATGTAGTACTTAGATTCATCTATTCTGGTAGTACTTAGATACATCCATTCATGTAGTACTTAGATTCATCTATTCTGGTAGTACTTAGATACATCCATTCATGTAGTACTTAGATTCATCTATTCTGGTAGTACTTAGATACATCTATTGATGTAGTACTTAGATTCATCTATCTGGTAGTACTTAGATACATCTATTCATGTAGTTACTTAGATTCATCTATTCTGGTAGTACTTAGATACATCTATTCTGTAGTACTTAGATTCATCGATTCTGGTAGTACTTAGATACATCTATTCATGTAGTACTTAGATTCATCTATTCATGTAGTACTTAGATTCATCTATTCTGGTAGTACTTAAGATACCATCTATTCATGTAGTACTTAGATTCATCTATTCTGATAGTACTTAGATACATCTATTCATGTAGTATATAGATTAATCTTTTAATGTAGTACTTGGATAGTTAGATATATACATCTGAGTCAACTTGAACCATCCTTGACCTTCCATCCTTCTCCTTCTTCAAGTTGCCGTCCTCTCCTCCTTCCACTTCAATCTCGTTCTCTGCCTCCCTGCCTCTCTGCCTGCCTCTCTGCCTGCCTGCCTGCTTCTCTGCCTCCCTGCCTCTCTGCCTCCCTGCCTTCCCTACCTCCCTCGCTCCCCTCCCTCCCTCCCTGCTTCCCTCCCTGCTTCCATCCAATCGTCTTCAGTACAGAGGGTTTTTCCAAGGGCCGTCCAAGTGCTACACTTCATTCATTCGTCGCTCAGTCGGTCAGTCTTTTCGTCGGTCTTTCAGTCGGATATTCGGTAGCGCGCTGGTCAGTAGTCGGTCGATGAGTCGTTCGGTCGGTCGCTGGGTCGTTCGGTCGGTTGCCGGGCTTGTTCGGTCGTTCGGTCGGCTGCTTGGCTCGGTTCGGGTCGGTCGCTGGGTTGTTCGGTCGTTCGGTCGGGCGCTGGGTCGTTCGGTCGTTGGATCGGTCGCTGGGTCGTTCGTTTCGGTCGCTGGGTTGTTTCGGTCGTTCGGTCGGTTGCTGGGTCTTTCGGTCGGTCGCTGGGTTGTTCGGACGTTCGTCATTCGTTCGTTGGGTCGGTCGCTGGGTCGTTCGTTCGGTCGCTGGGTTTTCGGTCGTTCGGTCGGTTGCTGGGTCGTTCGGTCGGTCCGTCTGTCGATATATCGTCGCTGCCGGTTGGTCCGTCGTCTTAACCCCAATTGTTTATGCAGAACCCCTTTCCTACATTTCATAAACCTGCTCCATCAGTCAGTCTAGTCATAGACGGAGGGTAGAAAGAGAATGGGTGAGATACTTAGAGAGATAGAGAGAGAAAGACAGACAGACAGACAGACAGAGAGAGCGAGAGAGAGACAGAGCTACAGAGAGACAGAGAGATGGAGAGACAGACAGATAGACAGACAGACAGAGACAGACAGAGAGAGCGAGAGAGACAGACATACAGAGTGACAGAGACAGACAGAGACAGAGAGACAGAGACAGACAGACAGAGACAGACAGAGAGAGCGAGAGAGAGACAGAGATACAAAGAGAGACAGACAGACAGACAGAGACAGAGAGAGAAAGGATGAGAAAGGATGACGATTCTGTCCCAGCAGCTGCTTCTGTGCCTTGTGGCTGCTTGAGCGATGTCTGCCACTTTTTTAGCCCCATAACAGAGGCAAGGTCGTTGGTAAGACCTTAGGACCTTAGACGCAGCAGCAGCAGCAGAAGCAGCAGCAGCAATTGCCCGGATGTTGATAGCTAGGACGATTAAGACGCCTTCTGTCGTCGTCGTCTCTGCCTTCGTTGCCTCGTATACATTGCCTCAGCGCTCACTTGCAATGATCAGCAGCGCTCTCATCATCAGTGATACAATGGCCAAAAGATAATGATGATGATGATGATTATGATGATGATGATTATGATGATGATGATCATGATGATTATGATGATGATGATTATGATGATGATGATTATGATGATTATGACGATGGTGGTGGTGATTGTGATGGTATGGAGTCGGTTATCACGAAGATGGTGATGAGGATAAGCATAAAAATGAGGACAAAGAAGAAGACAAAGAAGAAGACAAAGAAGAAGACATAGAAGAAGATAAAGAAGAAGACAAAGAAGAAGACAAAGAAGAAGACATCGAAGAAGACAAAGAAGAAGACAAAGAAGAAGGTCATTTGTTATCTGTTGGATATCAGGTGCTGCTGCTACGATTGCGACGTCGTCCTAATTATCCATCGATGCAAAACAGACCTTCCTACTAAGCACCAGAAGTGTAGGCGCCCTTCCTCCTCATCCTTCTCCTTCTCCATCTCTTCCTCATCCTAGTGACTTGCCTTCAGTAAAAGTGCGTCTCTCTCCCTCCTACATTTAATTCTCTCCCTCTCTCCTTCTTTTAATCTATACATACACACCTGAACACACACACCCACACACACACACACACACGCACACACGCACACACGCACGCGCACACACACACCTACACACACACACACACGCGCGCACACATTCTTGGTCTCTGCTTTTCATCGACGCTGAATTGGATCAAAGGAAATCGTGTTTTATAATGATCGCTTCACCCAAACAAAAACCGAATAATTGACATCCATTGCTTTCACCTCCACTGCTTGCTACCTGTTTCTATTTTAATCAGTATAAATGTATATCTGCATCACTACCTCTCTCTCTATCTCTCTCTCTCTCTCTCTCTCTCTCTCTCTCTCTGTCTCTCTCTCTCTCGGTCTGTCTGTTTCTCTCTCTGTCTCTCTCTTTGTCTGTCTGTCTCTCTCGTTGTCTCTCTCTGTCTATCTGTCTGTCTATCTGTCTGCCTGTCTGTCTCTGTCTCTCTGTCTGTCTCTCTGCGTCTGTCTATCTATCTCCTGTGGCTAGACCCTGGTTCTGGAACTCCCTCTCTGTGTCTGTTTGTCCTGCTCAGCCTCTTTCTTTGTTTCGATCTCGACTCAAAACCTTCCTTTTTCAGTTGGCATACCCTCCGTAGGCTGTCTCTCTCTGTTTTGATGGACTGGAATTGACCTCATCAAGACTGGATTTGATTCGCCATCGATTGATGCACCCAGCATTAGACACGAGCGCAATAGAAGTGCTCATTAGTAATAACGATATCTGCCTGTCTCGACGTCTACCAAACCGTTCGCCTTTATGTTAAGTCAAGTTGATCGTTAACATAATGGGATAAATATCCCAAAACAATATTATCTTGAATTCAACCCAACCTAACCCAACCCAGACGATCTCAATTCAGCCCAACCCATTCTAATTCAACCAAACCAATGCCCGCCCAGCTAAGCTCAGCCAAACCGAATACAGCCAAACCCAACGAGGGGTGGGGGCTCCTCTCCTCTTTATCCTGTTGACCCTCTGTGTCATATTCTACTTTAAGCAGCATACATGACATTGTATTTGGTCAGATGCATCGACCCTTATTAAAAATCCTCTATGATACAATAATCTATCATGTGCATGGACTATGGCTGATTGGAGAGAGACAGAGAGAGACAGACAGATGTAAAGAGACACAGATACACAGAGAGACAGACAGATGTAAAGAGACACAGATACACAGAGAGACAGACATATGTAAAGAGACACAGATACACAGAGAGACAGACAGATGTAAAGAGACACAGATACACAGAGAGACAGACAGATGTAAAGAGACACAGATACACAGAGAGACAGACAGATGTAAAGAGACACAGAGAGACAGACAGACAGACAGATGTAAAGAGACACAGAGAGACAGACAGAGAAGGAGTAGATCCGCCGACAGAGGAGAGAGATTTGATGATCGTCGATCGACGTGAAACTGAATCCGACAAATCAAGGAAATCACCCGCAGAGGTGAATAGCAAGCACCAAAAGAGACTGAGACAGACAGACAAACACGGACAGACAGAGACACGACTATACATAGAGCGAGACAGAGTGAGAAGTAGAGAGACAGAAAGAGACAGACTGACAGACGGACGAAGAGGTGGGAAAGAGCGGACAGATAGCCAGACAAACGTAGCGCCTGTGGTCTATGAGGAGAACTCAGACGGTCAACTTTCCAGCCAACATACCTCCATGCCTACCTGCCTCCTGCCTACCTACCGCCCTGCCTACTCTGCGTGCCTACCCTTTCGTCCGTCCGTCAGCCGGACCCATGTGCAGCAGCAACTGAGTCAAACTCATCCGACGCTGTCGCAATCGAGGAGGAGGAGGAGGAGGAGGAGAAGAAAGAGAAAGAGGAGAAAGAGGAGGGAGAGGAGGAGGGAGAGGAGGAGTAGGAGTGGTAAGGTGGTGGATGGACGGCAGCTCAACCAGTTGCACCTGATCTCATCAGATCCATCCGACGGATGCAGCTACACGAACACACATAGACAGACGCAAAGAGAGAAACAGAGAGAGAGAGAGAGAGAGAGAGGCACAGAGAGGCAGAGGGAAGCACAGAGGTAGAGGCAGAGAGCTTTGCACCTGACAGCTGGCTGCGTAGTCACTACTCGGCTGCTCCTTCAGCCTTAGCTGCTGCAGAAGACTGTTGTGGCTCTGCAGCCCAGCCGATGTCAGGACAGACCCCGTCGTCCACTCTGGGTTGGACTGGATGCGCTAAGCTCAGCGGCTGAGAAGGAGACGAAGGAGGAATCGAAAGAGGATGATAAAGATGCGAATAGCTCTCTCTCTCCCTCTTTTTGCCAGTCTGTCTGTCTCTGTCTGTCTGTCTGTCTCTCTTTCTCTGCCTGCCGTGTTTTCCGACTGACCCACCTCCCTTTGACGTCGGGCAATCGACGAAACGAGAAGGAAATAATAATCAAGTCGAAACGAAGCAACAAATCCGAACGAACGAACGAACGACATCTGATTTCGATCTACTTAGAGATCAACTTAAAGATCATTTCTGACGTCGGTAAGGATTAGCAAAGCAGTAAGAAAAGGACGGACCTAAGGTAGAATCGAAGCTGTTTCGGCTTCTTTAGCATCATCGTCATCGTCCAGGTGGATTCTTTCCAGGATTTTATCTGCGACAGATGAAATGACAACGAAACGTTTTGTTGAAAAGTGAGTCAATGAAAGACGTCGTCTGAATTCCCTGCCTCACTCCTTGCCTCCCTTCCAGCATCACTTCCTCCTTTCCATACTTCCTCCCAACTTCCTTCCATCTGCCTGTTTCAAAGCAGACGCTAATGATCAGGGTCGGTTCATGCTCTCCTTACAAGAAGAAACAACTTCGTCTGTACAGCAAGAGAGAGACAGACACAGATGTAGAGGGACAGAGAGACATAGAGAGAGACATAGAGAGATAGATAGACAGACAGAGACATATATAGACCCTTAATCTGCATAAATACATTGGATCTGAAGCGTCTATGTTCATTAAGGATCGGAATGCTTCCGATTACCGTTCTACTTCCAATCAGTCGGTTGTTCGTTTGATTCATAGACAGGTAGGTCGTACAAGTGCTGCTCACACTCACAGCAGAGCTAATCGGATTCTGCATAATATTCTGTTTGTCTAATTTCTGATTTCTCTGAATCTGATAACTGCTCTGTAGAAATATTACGTCATCATCGTCTTTTCTTTATATATTTATCAATTCCTTTCTTAATGAGCGTAGTCGAGTATTGAACTGTCGTTTCAATCGACCGAATGCTTAATAATCTGCAATCCTAGAATTAGCTTAAGACACACTTAGTCACGTCTGTGTATGTATGTATGCATATATGTATGTATGCATGTATGTATGTATACGCGAATAAGCCTATACTATTCGATGATGCGCTCTTATTTAGCATATTGTAACATCGTCTGGGCTTCCAAATATTCCTCACGATATTTGAATTTTGCAGGAGAGAGAGAGAGAGAGAGAGAGAGAGAGAGAGAGAGAGAGAGAGAGAGAGAGAGAGAGAGAGAGAGAGAGAGAGAGAGAGAGAGAGAGAGAGAGAGAGAGAGAGAGAGAGAGAGAGAGAGAGAGAGAGAGAGAGAGAGAGAGAGAGAGAGAGAGAGAGAGAGAGAGAGAGAGAGAGAGAGAGAGAGAGAGAGAGAGAGAGAGAGAGAGAGAGAGGTCTCCGCATGATCAATGATAGCCACTTCCTGGCTTCATCGCAACCCATCTACAAGGAACTGAATATTTTAACTATTAAGAAGATGACTAATTACCAAACGCTTGACTGGACTTGACAACCACATTACTAGAAAAACACATGTAATAGGATATCGTTCCATAAAGGCTCGAACTAGTGCATGGAGGTATAATATAAAGTTTACTCGATCCTCATCTTGGAATAAAATCCCATTGGAAATTCGCCTGTCAAATAACCCTATAAACATTTATAAATAAGTTGCGAGCCTTCCTAATTTATTAATTAATTTAATAATTCAGAAATTCTTAATTAATTCTTAGTTATTACCACATCAAACATCAATTATTTAAGTAATATCTTGTAGTGGCGCATATGATCGCCGTTAGTTAAGCTCTGTTTTATTTTTAATCTGGTTTCTTGTTGCAAGTTTATAATTTTAGTTGCACTAAAAAAATTGTCTTCTGTTACTTGGTTGCGACATGTGGTCCCTATCTAGCGGGATTCGCGTCCCTTTTGGGGTCCGAATTGTAGCTAATATTAAGTCTGTTTTGTGCATTTTGTGACATTTATTTTATTTCGATTGGTTACAATGAAGCACTTTTGAATTTTTTTATTGATAAATACCATCACAGTCAACTACCCGTTGTGTTCAAAAACTACTTCTCCTCCCTAACTGTTATAAACCCATGCAGTCTGCGATCCTCCGCCAACTACAAACCTTTTTTAGAACTGATACATCAATGTTTTCAACGAGATCCTATCGGCCCAAAGGCTGGAACAAAGGAGATACGTTCCCTGACAAGCCTCGGTTTATTCAGAAAAGAATGGGCGAACACTTGATTAATTATCTGATCACTCCACGTTATGTCTGCATTCATAATTATATGAACTTGTTGTAATTCAGCATGTACTTAACTAGTTAAGAATTTATATTCATGTTCAACTTTAGACCAACTGTCATGATTGCGCAGTGTATAATTATGGTGACCCGACCATTGTTCTATTGTTTCTTCAGGATTTGTCTTCCTAATTGTCTCCTTTCCTTAGTAACAAGATTTCAATTATACTTGCATTAGTTGTTGCTGGAACCAATAGAAAAAGGTTGCATATGTTGTTTGTTTGCTGTTATGTATGGCGTGTGTGTATGCATGTGGGTGTGTATGCATGTGATGTGTGAGTGTGTTTGTATGTGGGTGTGTGCATATGACAGTATGACACCTATTAATCTCGTGCTAACTGCTAACCAAACTTACATTAGAGACATATAAACAAAACGCTAATGAACAAAAACTATAGCATAGTCCATCACTGGTGGGCACCCGCAGACACGCAGAACTGAACATCTGCAGATTCTCATGGAGTTCATAGTTGCTGGACCTCGAATGAGAAGGGAATGGGTGACGTCACTCGATCTCATTGGATTATATAGCGCCATTTTCACAGGATATAGTAATCAGTCCAATGAAATGTGCACTTGCTATGGTCTGTGAGAAGAGGAAAAGAGAGGGAGAGGAGAGACAGAGAGAGAGGGAAGAGGTGGAGAGGCTGCGTTTCAGACACTGCTTCTGGTTGAGGAGGATTCTCTGCTCTGACGAACAAAGAATTCGGTGCGACATCTGCTCTTATTAAACTGCACGTTGAAAGAGAGAGGAATTATTATCACACAGCACATCATCATCATCATCACCATCACCACCACCACAACCACCGTCATCGTCGTCGTCGTCATCGTCATCGTCATCATCATCATCACCATCATCATCACCATCATGCTGTTAATGATAATGGTGTTTATGAGAATGGTGTTGATGTATGGTGTTGATGAGGATGGTGCTGATGAGGATGGTGCTGATGAGGATGGTGCTGATGAGGATGGTGCTGATGAGGATGGTGCTGATGAGGATGGTGCTGATGAGGATCGTGCTGATGAGGATGGTGTTGGTGAGGATGGTGCTGATGAGGATGGTGTTGGTGAGGATGGTGCTGATGAGGATGGTGCTGATGAGGATGGTGCTGATGAGGATGGTGCTGATGAGGATGGTGCTGATGAGGATCGTGCTGATGAGGATGGTGTTGGTGAGGATGGTGCTGATGAGGATGGTGTTGGTGAGGATGGTGCTGATGAGGATGGTGTTGGTGAGGATGGTGCTGATGAGGATGGTGCTGATGAGGATGGTGTTGGTGAGGATGGTGCTGATGAGGATGGTGCTGATGAGGATGGTGCTGATGAGGATGGTGCTGATGAGGATGGTGCTGATGAGGATGGTGCTGATGAGGATGGTGCTGATGAGGATGGTGCTGATGAGGATGGTGTTGATGAGGATCGTGCTGATGCCGTATGATGCATGTGAGGGCTTTCGATGGAACGTCAACAGCTGGTGATGTTTTGGATTTTTGAGGAGGTGATAATAATCAGAGTAATCGATCGAGATAAGGAAATGAGGAAGAGGCAGAGGAGACGATAGATTCAGACGACCATCCCTATCATCACCCAATGCTAGGAATCATCTTGGATAATAATATCATCTCATGAGAATTCAACACAGGAAATGGCAGAGATAGAGTCACAGATGATCCAGATTAATAGTATGTATGTATGTTTGTATATATGTATGTATGTATGAATTTATGCATTTTTGTATGCATGTTTGTATGCATGTATGCATGTATGCATGTACGTACGTATGTATGTATGTATGATGTGTTTTTGGTTGGGGCTGATACAACGATTAATCGGTTAGTTTCGTCGTAATTGATGGATCTGTGGTCGTTGTCGTCGTATAAATGAAGCGAATCAGATTCGAATGACAGAACGAACGACTTTAAATCATCGCAACAGATGTCACAACAGACGACAGCTTCAATCAGACACGAAACTCAACGATTGACATACCAAACGAAAGACCGAACGAACGAACGACCGAACGAACGACCGAACGAGCGATGGAACAACCGAACGAACGAACGACCGAACGAACGACCGAACGAGCGATGGAACGACCGAACGAACGAGCGACCGAACGAACGACCGAACGATGACCGAACGAACGACTGAACGAGCGAGCGAGCGAAAGACCGAACGAATGACCGAATGAACGACCGAACGAACGACCGAACGAATGACCGAATGAACGACCGAACGAACGACCGAACGAATGACCGAACGAACGACCGAACGATCGAGCGAGCGAAAGACAGAATGACAGACCGATATATTTTTATTGACGCAATAATTATATGACATGCGGTCGGTTAACGAGCAAAAGACCGACCAATCAACAGGTATACACCGCCTGCATCTGATATCAATGTATTACGTGAATGTTAGAGTATTATTATCTCTAGAAAGAGTTTCAACGTAGGCTGAACTTCGTCTGCTTCTCTGCCACTCCTTCGTCACTTCCTAATTTCCAGGCGACTAGACGGCGGCACTTGGCGTAGAAGCACATGGAAAGACATGGAAAGACATGGAAAGACATGGAAGGACAAGGATAGATCTCTTGTCATCGGATGTAATTGACCCGTAGCGATTTGACCTCCAAACGGGACCGTAGTCAGTCGGTTTACATCAAGATTTGGTTGATATATGCCTGCAGACTAAAAGATCAACCTTCTGAGCTGTATATGCTAATATACGCTAATATATGTAGATTATATGCATGATATTATATGCAGACTATAACTTCTGTGAATATGATCTTATTGTGATCCTGTTACTGCATTGATATTAACCTCGTTTATTTCCATCTGTTAAATATTGATGAGCCTCAGCTGATGAATATTCATTTTCTCTGTGGGCCATGTGTTGTGGGCACTTGTGACCATGTATGGGGATAGAGGCGCCATCTGTTGTCATCGAGTGGTGTAGAAGTCGTTTATTAATCGTGTTATCACCTGTGAATAATCTTTGCAATCCCTTTATTTTAAAACGATTCCCATTCGCATTAATTCACACCAAACTCTACTGTTCACTTGTGTTCTTGCTTCAGCGGTCTTTATGTTTTCCTATGGATGTTAAGTTCATAGCCTCCTATCCGATTGGCCCTGGCTGACCCTGATTGATCCTGACTGACCATGACTGACCCTGACTGGCCCTAACTGACCCTGGCTGGCCCTAATCTGGCCCTGACTGACCCTGTCTGGCCCTGTCTGGCCTTGACTGACCCTGACTGACGTTGACTGACCCTGACTGACCCTGTCTGGCCCTGATTGACCCTGACTGATCCTGACTGATTCTGACTGATTCTGACTGATTTCGCTAGATGCGCTTCTCTACTGAACTGAAGCGATGGATTTTGTCATAGTCTAATTAATTACTATGCATTCGTTGAGGGTGTTCACTCGTCTGTCGCTGAAACCAAAGCATCAGTATGATTATTCTGAGTTAACTGAGAGCGGAACATGAGTAGCCATCGTTGAATCGATTTGACCTCAGCCCTGACCCCAGCCTTCACCTCAGCTCTGACCCCAGCCCTCACCTCAGCTCTGACCTCTGACGCCAACATCATCCGCTAGTAGCAACTGGGTGCAACTGGTGTCGGTCGATCAATTGATATTCGATGCGATTGGAACTCATTAGTTGAATCGCTTCGCATTTCATTCTCTTCATTAGATGCCATACGGAGTTTCGGTCGCTATATATACATACATACATATGATATATATATATATGTATATATATATGAGTGTGTGTGTGTAGCAACGTATGCTATTCAGTGCATAAGATCCTATAGCTGAAACGGTGCGAGAGGTCCTCTATCCTATCCACTGCAAAAGACAGATTCTTTCGAGATTCAACTGTTTCAGTTCTTTCTCTTTTGGGTTTTGAATCGTTTGAGATTCAATAGAGTCGTCTCAACAAACGATACATCTGCTATTGGCGTTTAATCAAAATCCGAAATTAGGTCAAGTTCTGGTTTGAGGTCAAACTACATTTAGGTCAGGTTGTCGCCTGTGCGATGATATGGGATGCTAATGCTGATATAGAAATTCAGTGCCACTAGTGCCTCCAATGCATCTATGGAGCAAATGAACCGACGACCTTTGAGATCTTGAGAATAATCTGAACACCTCGTGTGGTGAGGAGCAGAGCGTTGGAGCGATCAAAAAACACTACACGGTTTAATTTAAGACGACAACACAAAGCCATTGGTCTCTACAGACCAACAGGCACACAGACAGACAGACAGACAGACAGTTCGACGAAGACACATACAGACGGACTGCTAGGCGGACGGGTAGTGGTTCTACAGGTGACACTGCGCAGTCGTCGCATACGACAGCCTTGATAGAACGCAAAGCCTGTTAATGACGTTGACGAAATAAGCGATGGTTGACGTCACCTGGTGTGTCTGTCGATCGGAGACACTAAGAGAGGTCGCTCTCTCCGTCTCTCCTTCACCAATGAATCAACTGGATGACTGACTGAGTAGGAGAAAGGAGGATGTATATATGGATAGATGAATGGCTAGATGAATGGATGAGTGAATAGTTGGTTGATTGGATATATTGATGAATGGACGGATGGGTGGATGGATGGATGGATGGATGGATGGATGGATGGATAGAGGAATGGATGGATGGATGGATGGATGAATGGATGGATGGATGGATGGATTGATGGATGGATGGATGGATGGATGGATGGATGGATGGATGGATGGATGGATGGATGGATGGATGGATGGATGGATGGATGGATGGATGGATGAATGGCATTTGTCTTATTCGACGATGTGTATCATCCCAACTTCCTGATCGTTGTTTATAGGCTTTACATCAGTTGTCGTTTTAAATGTGCTTTAAGCAACGATTGTTTAGTCCCGTGCGGCCATTGAGAAACAGAGAAAGAGGAAGAGGAGGAGGAGGAAGAGGAAGAGGAGGAAGGAGTTATCGTCCTAGGCACTCCAGAGAAGATTCCGTCCGCTCTTTTCGACATCGACGGTTGCAACTGCTCAATGCCTCTCTCTGTTTGTACACGATCTGACAACTTGACCAGTTGACCAGTTGACAAAATGACCAGTTGACCAGTGGCTGGCGCCTCGCAAATATCGCACTCAGGTATATTTCTTATAGATGGTAATCTCTATCGTACTGCATCTCATTTGTATTCAATCAGAGATTTGTAAGAAGAGACGAAAATATGATCGAGGCGTGCGAGGCATTAGATGGACTCATCTCCGTTTCCAATGTAGCGATGACTCCAAGGAGAATCTGTTTTATTGCTACCATGGGATCCTTTCAGACCCTCACAAGATATCCCGTGCGTGGCCTATCATATTTGATGTGTTGCAGTTGCTGGATGGTCTTCTTCTTTTGCAAACGTCTAGCTTTGTTTAGTTGTACTGTTAAAGGCGTGATTCTTCGTCTGTGGATGGCATCGATTTCGCGCTGATTATCTCATCCTATGAAGGAAACGCCGTCTTTCGAGCGACTGGGGATCGACGGATATCAGTAATATTTCCAACTGTTGAGAATAAAAATGTGGTGAAATAACTCCTCAACATCTGACTACTAAAAGGCAGTCAATGGATGCGTTGTCACTCTATGGCCTCGTTTTTATACCTAACATAATTCTTTATCACCGTCTTCACCCATCTGGGATGTTATCTAAGGGGTTGATTCTATGGGGTGGGGGCAGGTACACTTGACGAGGGCTGATTAGACAGGGATGTTTTGTCAAGGCTAGTTTTGCGGGGGCTATATCGTCGGCGGATCTGTCCTTGATCCATCCGACAGGTCATGGAGGTCAACTACTTCAGAGGATGGACGGACAGAGCCATCAAGAAATGATGGATGGATGAATGGATGAATGGATGGATGGTTGGATGAATGAATGGATGAATGAACGGATGGATGAATGAACGGATGGATGAATGAACGGATGTATGGATGGAAGGACGGATGGACGGATGGATGGATGTATAGATGAACTATGGGCTAATCTAGATGACGATTCACAATCGTCATCATCATTTTCATCGTCGTCGTCATCAGCATCATCATCAACACCAACACCACTACCGCTACCACCACCTTTTCTTCTTCTTTTTCTTCTTCTTCTTCCTCTTTTTCTTCTTCTAATATTTTATCACATTTTTCTTCATCTTAATCATCCTCTTCCTCCTCCTATTCCTCCTCCTCCTATTCCTTCTCCTCCTAATACTCCTTCTCTTATATTCCCTCTTTCTTCTTCTTTCTGTTCCTTCCTATTTTCGTTTTACTCTCTTTCACAGCTGCGAATACATCTGTTTTGTAATTGCTTATTACGATCATTTTGCGATTGAACATTCTTTGATTTTTCACATTAGATGTTCCCCAGTGCCTTTGCAGGCGGTTCAATAAAATGAATACTTACTTACATCCTCTCCTCCGCTTTCTCGCTCTTCTCCTCCTCCTCATCTTCTCCTTCTCCTCCTCTTCCTCAGCCTCCCATCTACCTTCTTCTCTTCCTCCTCTTCCTTCCTCTTCTTCCTCATATTTCTTCTCTTCTTCCTGCACCTCTTCTTCCTTCTCCTTCTTCCTTCTCCTCGTTCTCCTTTTTTCCACTTCCTCCTCCTCTCCTATTCCTTCTTCTCCTCCTCCTCTCCTCCTCCTTCTCCTCTTCTACCTTCTCCTCTTCCTTCTTCTCCTCCTCCTCCTCTCCTCTTTCTTCTTCTCTTCCTTCTCTTCCTTCTCCTCTTCCTCCTCTCGTCTTCCATCTTTTCTTCCTCCTCTCCTCTTCCTTATCCTCTTCCTCCTCTCCTCTTCCTTATCCTCTTCCTCCTCGCTCGTTCTTTTCCTCTTCTTTCTCCTCCCTCGTCTTTCTCCTCTTCATCCTCTTCTATTCCTTCTCCTCTTCTTCCTCTCCTCTTTCTTCTCCTCTTCCTCCTCCTCCTTCCTTCTCGTCTCAGTCATTCGGTATTTTGTTTGTTCATTCTGATAAGTGATAAAACGATGTTTGACTAAATTGATTAAAAACGATGTCTTATTGATTGTCTTTCTACTTAATTCCAATCATCTGTTGAGTGTTTCTTCTCTAACTGATCGTGCCTGTACCTCATCGGTTCCTATGCTGAGCCTAAGGCATTGTAGGTCTAAGACGTATGAAGATTGTCTCTCAATAACAGCGGCAGAGGTGGGAGTGAGCAGGGAGGCGTTGAGCTGCTGTTGCGACCAGGTGTAAATCATCATCGCTTTGCTTTCGTCAGGTGTGGCACCAGCCTCCTAATCAGCCATCATCCATCGGTTGCTGCTGCTGGTGGTGAGGAGCAGAAGAGACGTTATCAGCGTCTGGAGCCAGCCTCCATCTCATCCCGGAAGAAGAAGAAGAGAGAATCTGCTTCTGATTACAACCATACTTCATCCAACAATTCCTCTGATAAGGGCGGCCACTCCCCCTCAGCTGCTGAGGAGGCGCTCCATCCATCTGTTCTCACTTCCGATCATCCTCGTCATCGCCATCTTCATCCCTACCGTCCTCCTCATCCCCATCTTCATCCTCATCTTCATTCCCATCCACCTCTGATGTTTGAAGACACCAAATGATGCGGATGGAAGATGAAGGTTCTCGAGGAGAAACGAGTAAGTAAGCAAACATTTATTTATTTCCATATCATGAAACAACTAACTATCTGAATCGACGCTGTCCAGATGATGATGATGATGATGATGATGATGATGATAATGATGATAATGATGATAATGATGATAATGATGGTGATGGTAATGATGATGATGATGATGATGATGATGAGGATGATGATGATGATGATGATGATGGTAATGATGATGATGATGAGGATGATGATGATGCTGCTGCTGATGATGAGGCTGTTGATGATGATGATGATGATAATGATGGTGATGATGATGATGTTGATGATAATGATGATGATGATGATGATGATGATGATGATGATGATGAGGATGATGATGATGCTGCTGCTGATGATGAGGCTGTTGATGATGATGATGATGATGCTGATGATGATGATGATGATGTTGATGATGATGATGATGATAATGATGGTGATGATGATGATGTTGATGATAATGATGATGATGTTGATGATAATGATGATGATGATGATGATGATGATGCTGATGCTGATGATGACGACGACGACGATGGTGATGATGATAGTGATGATGATGATGAGGATGAGGATGATGACGATGATAATGATAATTATATTGATGACGATTAGTAACGAAATCCGTTCTGCACTTGACCTGTTCAGCCTCACGTGACCTAAGTCGATGACATAAGACAGAACGAAGTCAACGAAGCAGAAGAAAGACGACACAAAGAATGTTGCGACAACGATTGAAAAATGACGATGACGACGACGACGGATATTATGATGACATTAACAGCGACACTGCTGATCATGATGACCATGCTGATGGATGTAATGATGATGATGTTGCAGCAATTCTGATGTTGTTGATGATGAATTGTTTTCAATGTTCACAGATTCTCTTAGAACTAATCATCATTCTCTGCTCGTTCGTTGCCATCTACACCTCAACCTCCTCCTCCTCATCATCATCAGGTAATTCACTTCTCTATGGATGGATGGATGGATAAACGGATAGATGGATGGATGGAGGGATGTAAGGATGAATGGATATATGGATGTATGGATGGATGGAAGGATATCCTCTTCATTTTCTTTCTCATTCTCCTTGTCTTCTTTCTTCTGTCAGTCCTTCTCTTGTTCTTTCTTCTCATCAACATCCTCCTTCTCCACCTCTTCCTCATCTTCCACTTTTCCTTCTTCTCCCATCCTTGTATACTTTCCCTTCTCCGTCTCATCTCCTTCAACTTTCGATCTCTTCTCCTCTTTTTCCTCCACTCCTTCTTCCTCTTTCTCGACAATGACTCATTCTCATCATACGATTAAGCAACGAATATCAATTAACGAATGTCGGTCGCATCAAAGCTCAAGAGCAACGCACCACTGCGCATGCGCAGTCCAACCAAGAAATGAAGATATGAGCTGGTGAATATATTACCAAACACCTGGATTACTTCCTTTACACGCGTGCAGTCATGCACTCTTTTAATGCAAACTCAGACAAAGCTCTACGATCTCTCTAGATACATAGATACTTGCGGGACCATTGATTTCTAAGGGCACGGTATTTATCCCGTCACGGACTTTTATGCTGGAACATTTTCCTGACTTGTTTTTCCGATGTTTTTATCTCTCGATTATTAAAACCTCTCAATTTCCTCTATTCTTCCTATTCTTGTCTTCACCTCTCAATCACACGTCTTACTTTTGTTCATAATAGTCTCACTTACATTACCCAATTTCTGTATTCTGTGGGCAGCAATCGCTGACATCGGTTGCGGGATAACTCTCCATTGTTCCCGTTTCCTTCCCAATGGGGAGGGAGCGACGGAGACTCAGCTCCTCTCCATCGATGGATGTGTTGTCTATGGCGCAAGGATTCTCAAAGCATCGCTCAGAATCATATTCTTTAGCATCATTATGTGTGTGTATGCTTCTCCCCCCCGTGTCTGTTTCTGTGTGTTTGTGTGTTTGTCTGTGTGCGTATGTCTGTTAATCTGATCTGTTTTGATTGGGTGTTGCATTATGAGTCTAAATTGAAAATCCTCTCGACTGAAAATGCTCATCAGTAGCAGATTCAGAAATAGCAAATATACGTCTCTTTTTCTGTCTCTCTGTCTTTCTCTCTGTCTCTCTCTGTTCGTCTCTGGTGAAAGAAGAAATCGCTTGCTGAAGCGCTCCAAGCGGACGGTAAGCGGATGAAACGCGTATCCGGTCGTTTGTGTTATTAGACTTATTGGAAATCGGAGCTCTTGTTTAATACACATCATATAAATATACTTACATGCATATATATATTTATACATGATGGACTGCATATGCTTTCATATACATATATATATATATAATCATGTAATGCACTGCATACATGCTTGTGTATATATATACTTGAATATATATTGAGGTCATATAATATATTCATTCGTTCACTCATTCCGAGAATTTCTATTGCGCCCTTTATGAAACCTACTGTAGGAGCTATATGAAGGCACTATGTTGCAGATATACATCAAGTTGATGATCGTTAAAGGAGGCAGGTTGTCATAAACACACGAGAAGGAATTAGAGGATCGAGATATTTATCAAATGCATTTCCATAACATTCGAATTGACTCCGTTCAACAATAACAACTGGAGAGCAACCGATTGTGTATAGCAACTCTACATCCGTCAGTGCTACATCTAAGCCGAGTCTTATGGGAGAGTCTTAAGGCCGATACTCTTATGGGAGAGTCTTAAAGCCGAGAGTCTTATGGGAGAGTCTGAGGGCCAAGTCTTATGAGTGAATCTTAAGGCCGAATCTTAATGCAGAGTTTTAAGGCTGAGTCTTGTGGGACAGTCTTAAGGCCGAGAGTCTTATGGGAGAGTCGGAGGGCCGAGTCTTATGGACGAATCTTAAGACCGAATCTTGTGGACGAGTCTTAAGGCCGAGTCTTATGACTGAATCTTAAGGCCGAATCTTAATGCAGAGTTTTAAGGCTGAGTCTTGTGGGACAGTCTTAAGGCCGAGAGTCTTATGGGAGAGTCGGAGGGCCGAGTCTTATGGACGAATCTTAAGACCGAATCTTGTGGACGAGTCTTAAG
>OY365806.1:71298310-71523310 GCA_959347315.1 Bimastos eiseni | reverse complement strand
GGCGTACGCCATTACTGGCCCCACAGCGTGTAATGTTCTCTCTCCGGTCACCCACTCCCTTCCTAGGGTACCTTCTGATACATTTCATCGACACCTCATGACTCTTCTTTTTTCTCGGGCCTGGATCAGGAACGCGTCTTGAAGGGGCGCTATATTAAATTCAATTCAATTCGATACCTGTATCTGTATCTGTATCTGTTCTTCTATCTGTACCTGTCTTTGTCCCAATATTATCTCCATCTGTTGCTGTTGTTTAATTTGTTGTCGATGTTGATGTCCTATGTAGTTCGTCTGGGTCTGGAGTCTTGCTCATCGGATGTCACGTGTCAAGAGGGCATGACCTGTAAGGGTGCCCTCTGTCGTTGTCGCAGTGGTAGGATGACGTCAGATCGGCTGCACTGCTTACGTCATGGCGACCGTCTGGTTGGCGAGAAATGCTCCAATGAGAACACGTGCTACCAGAGATCAGGTGGCTGCCTCTGTCAATCTGTCAGTCTGCCAGTCTGTCTGTCTCTGTCTGTCTCTGTCAGCCTGTCATTCAGTATGCCTGTCTACTATTCACTCTGCATGTCTGTCTGTCTGTCTGTCTGCCTGCCTGCCTGCCTGTTTGTCTGTCTGTTTGTCCCTCAATCCCATTGATGAGCTGTCGTCGTTCTTCCTGTATAACACCAGCCTCTCGTAATTTATTGACAGAGGCAGGTGCTATACGACCTCCTCTCAGCACCACATATGGCCAAACACCCCGATCGTCTCCTCGCTGACATCTAGTTCCGGCGGAAACGCGTGTATATATTACATCCATAATATATTCGCTAAATCTGCATTTCATATTGACACCAATCCAACTGACTGACTCTGACTGACTCCGATTGTTGTCTGGCGAACTCCATTGATGTCTAACTGACTGAATGGGGAGGGCAGACTAAATGGGGAGTGACTGAATGGGGAGGGGAATACATAGTGGGGAGGGACAGACTGAATGGGTAGGGGCATAATGGGAAGACACATATGGAATTGGGAGGGACAGACGGAGTGGGAGAGGGACAGACTGAATTGAGAGGTTTTCAACTTTTTAAAGATGACAATATCAAAATACGGCTGAATTGTATTCTAATTTTTATTACACCCAATGAATAATCGACTGTATGTGACTCTCGATTCACTGAATATACTGACATTTGACTGATTTTTGAATAACTATTGACTGAGTTATGACTGACCTTATACTACCTTTGACTAACTATTGACTGATTTTGGACTGACTTTTGACTGAATTTTGACTGACTATTGACTGAGTATTCGCTGATTTATTTATGACTTTTGACTGAGTTATTACTGACCTTATACTAACTTTGACTATTGACTGAATTTAGACTGACTGATTGAGGTTGACTGTTTTACTTAGGGAAGATATCCGATCGATCGAATGCTTCATCATATTTGCCTCATCTGGGACATCTTTGACTTCTTTTGTTTCAGCGGCTGGTTATACGGCGGGCGACGTCACGTGTTCATCCTCCGGCGTCTGCGCATGCTCCGACGGATACAAAGCAGTTGGTCTCAGCTGCAAGCGAAGTACATCGACCTACTCAGCTGCTCAGCTGGTCTTAGGCTCAGCTGCTCAGCTGGTCTTAGGCTCAGCTGCTCTGCTGGTCTTAGGCTCAGCTGCTCTGCTGGTCTTAAGCTCAGTTGCTCAGCTGGTCTTAGGCTCAGCTGCTCAGCTGGTCTTAGGCTCAGCTGGTCTTAGGCTCAGCTGGTCTTAGGCTCAGCTGCTTGTGTAAAAGACTGTTCGTCTGCTCAAGCGATTTTGGCGCTCAGCGATAGAAGAATGATGCAAGTGCGTGCTAAGTTGGTGCTTTTGACAATTGTTAATCATTGGTAGCAGATAATAATGCTACTGATGATGATGACGATGATGTTGTTGCTGATAATGGCGATTCAAGTACCTTCTTGCATAATGTCGTCTATTGCAAAATCTATGCTACCACTTATATAGCGGAAAATCACAGTAACAGACTGAATATATTAAATTGAAAAGATAGCGATTGTATTTCTTGGCATTGGACAGTTTATCTTCATAATTTCAGGGAAGGTGCATGAATACGGATGCAGGAAGTCTTATCACTGCGAGGGAGGAGCCATTTGCTCAGACTCCAGATGCATTTGTCCAACGGGTTATGCCACGACTCATGGCACCTTCAAATGCATCCGAATTGGAGGTTAGAAGATCTAACTTTTTTGCAGAGTTACTACAACTAGTAGTAAAACTACTTTGAAGTAATCAAGCAGCATTCGAATGTTTCTCCTTCAAAGTAGTTGCAACACTCAGCTCAACTACAAAAGTCTCAATTTATATGTTTGATTATTTTGATTACTTTAAATGGATTCGCTCCTTTTTCCAATTTGTAATCGCTTACCTCAGTGGAAGTGGAAGTGGAAGTGAGTGAGTTTAGGAACGCAGACCCTCTCCTCATATCCATGAAAACCTGTCAGATGTATTGTTTTCGTCCTTCATATTTTTCATTTGCTTTCAGAGATAAATTACAAAAAATCTTGAAAAATGCAGGTTATCTTCCCAGCGCAAATCGGTCATAATTCAACGATTCATCGCAATTTCCTTCCACTGAACATTTGTTTTTCTAGATCTTGACAAGGATATCCGCCGCAGAGTTAATTAATATTGCTAATTAACATCTCACATATCTGAGGTATTATAGATACTTCGGGTAAAGAAATGACGATTGCCAGTCTATAGACGCAGGCTCCTATAATCACTTCGCCGAAGCTTTATCTGTATATCCTCTGTACCTCGGGAAAAATAATAATGAGAGGAAGCCGAGGGAGGAGGGCAAGGGGGATTGAGAAAGTGAAAAAAAGGAGGATGAGGAGGAGAAGGAAAAAAGAGGAGGAGGCGGACAAATAGAGGAGAAGGAGGAGAGGAGGAGGAGTGGCTATAGGATGATTCTACAACCTCTGTAATCGTTGAAATCATAAAGTACTGAGTCATCGTTGTCGTCATCATTATCAATCATCGCCATAGTCACCGTCATTACTACCACTACCACTGCCACCCAGTGTTGAAGAAAGGCCAGACTCTCTGATCGCATGGTGGGGGGTGCGTAGGATGATCGTCGTGTGTCTGGTCTGAGTGTTGCTGTCTGAATTTGGATGACAAACAAGAGGAAGTTCGGTTCATTGATTCAGCCTCAAAGACGACGACTATCATGGGTATCAGAAGTCTTGTAATTATTGATTTATTTATCCTCTGCATACGAGGACAGATGTGGCCAGTCCTCTCCCTCGCATTCTCATCTCCTCACCGACTTTCTTCTCTCATTCCAATCATCTGAGTTTGAGTTGATTGTGTGGCGCAGGTGGAACCTGGAATCAAATGTCTGCGGGTTCAAAGTTGATGAGCTGCTACTGATATGATGTGGGATACGCGTCAATGATTGTGCGATGTTGTAGCTGCGACGAATGTACCGCTAGGGGGCGAATGCGATGAGGTCAATGACCGAATCTACTGCGCCGCTGAACTCGTCTGCCACCGATGTGCCTCAACCGCCAACGTCTATCACTGCGTCAAATGTAAGAGTCGTTCGGCGATCGATCTGTATGGATTCTACGCCTACCTACCCAGCACCCAGCCACCTACTAACCTACCCATTTACCCACCTAGAAAAAGTCATCGCTCATTTGTTCAATTTAAAGATTAACAGAGCATTTTTATAATTACAACATTGTTGCAAGCATTGTCTAATAATTATAAGAAATTTGTGTGATGCATGACTAGAAATCTCTGGCAATGTCTTCGTAGTTTTAACTTTGATCTTCAGGTTGAAAGCGGATATTAAATTGATATTTGCTGTATAGTAATTATGGAATTGTGGAATTAGGTTTTGTTATATACGTGAAGACTGAGGAGTCGGTAGAACTGTAAAAGAGACGACGCTGGATGACACGGAAGAGGCAGAAGAGACCTAATCAGTTTCTTCGTCTTCCAATCAGTAAGATTATTTGTGTGCGAAGGCAAAAGAGCTGAGTCCACATTTGAGTGATATATCGAATGCACTTCAGTTATTGATATTGGGTGCTATGGAAAAAAATCACTCATAAGGAAGACGTCGAAATGAAAGTATCAACTTTAAGGTTATAATCTCAGGGTCAGATGAATTGCGCCCCGAGGCTGCAGTGAAGAACTGGCAAGTGTCTCAGACGCTCCACTTGCCGTTCAGCTATTCGATCAATCACTTTAGGAAGGAGAAGCATAGTGAGTGTGCATGTACAATTATACATGTATGTCGTCTCTGTATTTAAAAGAGGATAAGTCTGAGGCAGATTGACATCGATGCAAAGCAAAGGTTACGTGATCATTACTAAGAGACCAAATGCAAAATCATGAGAAGTGACAACTGTAATTCTCTTCTGACAATACAACACAATATAAATTCTTTCAGCAGATAATTGAGTATCAATTTAAAGTGCTAACAAGTGTTTTTTTCTGTACCAAGCTTCGCCACTTTAAAACAGAAACTAAACCGTTGGATGAAACGATAATGAACCAAAGCTTAGCCAGATTATCTACTATTAATTGCGGTGCAGCTGTCATGCATGTATAATTACACGGACTTGTATTGTATTTAAGTCTCATTCAATAGAGGACAAAACCAATCTAGTTCACATTCCTTTCGCTAGGCAAACGATCGACATGAATATATTGTGATCATATGGTGATGGACATCGTAAATGTCAGAAGTGAACACACTGATCGAACTCTTCGATTGTAGTTCAGAATTGAAGGGGTCTGCAAGGAAACATGCCTGCAAGAACTGGATCTGCATAGGAATATCAGAGCAGGAATGTCTCACTTACAACTATTTATGTCCATATATAGGTATAGGTAGGTAGGTATATAGGTAGGTCTTTAGATGCTAAAATTAGGCTGGAGTGTTGGAGTTACCCCTAGATGCTTGAGCTAGACATTTTGGTCCTCGAGTTAGACCTATATGTCTGAATATTAACCAAGGTGTTTCAGTTGTGTCCAGATGCTTGAGACGAAGTTCCATGAGATAGGTCTAGGTACTTGAACAGTGTTTGAATTTGTCACAGTGTCTGAGTAAGACCTGGAACTTCGTCGTCATTTTTGAAATGACAATTACATTCTAAATATATTATTATTCTCATTGTTTCTTATTATTTAGTTCTGTTGGCTGATGACTACAGTCTGCCGAACTCTTCAGGGATTTCCGTCGTTCGAACATCTTCTTCCTCTTCGTCCAATCTCCTCTTCATCTGTATGATCTTCCTCATTCTGTTTGGTGTCGTCAGGTAGAAGGAAAACGGTGAGACAAACACCCCGTTGGCATGACAACAACCTCGTTGCCATGACAGCGACCCACGTTCCCAAGACAACGACCTCCATTGCCATGACAGCGTGTGTTGCATTGGTGCCCATTTGCTCAGCTAGGTCTTTCCTCCTCCAGATCACTTGTTCTTTATATCTTGGCAACTACTTCTTCTCTCGATTCGTCGTTTGACTGGTAGTCCACAGAGGGTGAACGCTCAAGATCAGTCAAAGCAAAGACTTACGAATCTACTAGACCTGCATAATAAGACCACCTCATGCTCGCAGTTCTTCTCATCACATCCTCAGATACGCAATTGCAAAAAGTGTGAGGTCAGATCTTGACTCCGGATCAGTTGTTTCGTGTGCAACACTTGACAACATTGGCTTTTGACCTACATACCCTCTTTGTACAGTCTTTAGAATTTGAACTCCCTAAGAGGGTCTTTTTGACGTACAACATACATACGCTCATACAGACATACACAAAAAACATTAGACAGCAAAATACTGTATGTTATTAAATATTTATTTTATGCCTTCTTGAGGTTCTTGTTAAACGCCTTCCAGAATATTTTAGTGAAGAAATAGTGCAAAATAATTATTCATTATTTGTTAATTAATCCTAACTCGATTACTCCGATGTGCTATAGTTTCATTTCTTGTGATGAACTACTTTCTTTCTGTTTTGTATGTTGACACAATATTATTAAAATCTGATCCGTTCCTTTCTTCAGGAACGAAGGGTCCAGCTGTGTTCCTGATCACTCCAGAGAAGTATCGAGAGAATCCGCCGAACTCTTCAAAAACAGCTTCTCAACAGTATATTCTAAAAGTAGTCGTTAGTTAAAACTCGAGTCGAATCAGTTGAAACTGATTGTCTGCCACCTGATTGCTATATCAGACGGTGGTTCGTCGGTTGGCAGCCAGTGCTCAGACGACTTCGAAAGTCTTAAATGGTGAGCTCCCGCATTCTCGTTGAGCCAGTCCAGCGGATTCCAGTCTAGAGTGGAGATGAAGCAAATACAGGGATTAGTCAACGATCTGATTTAACTCTGAAAATCTAGACGTCTTTATAAACCGGAAATTTCATGGTTGAGAGTTGGTAGTATTGCACGGACGACTGACTCTGTGCATCTTGACTGGAGGATGATTATCAACCGCATCAGCTTATTAGACAGTGTATGATTTCGTCTTCATCATCGTCGTTGTTATCGTCATCATTATCATCATCGTCAAGCTATCAGCTTTATCGGATTGAAAGTTTGTATAAATACGTATATATCGATATTTTGCTGTCAAATGAGGGTTTTTCTGTATTTTAGCCACGACGTTTCGATAAACTTTGCGTTGTGTCATTTATTGACTAGCAATGCAAAGGCTGGTCCAACGTATATGGCAATAGCAACAACAATAATGGCTGCACATACCATCCACTTCGTAGGCATCTGGACTTTAACAAATGAATCACAGTTATGGATGGGTCATGATTAGCGTTAGGGTTGGGATAGGCGGAAATATGCCCCTGGACAAAACCTCCAGGACAAAAGCCCGCCCCACCCCACTCGCATAGGAAAAAACCCCCGGCCTAGGACATAAATCCCTCTAACCCTAACTAAACTATCCAATCATCCACACCAAAAAATGTAATATAAAATATGAATTTAACATTTAAACGTAATGATAATCATTTATCCCGACGAAATGATGAGAATGCTCGAGCCTCTTCTTGGAAGGCTGACTTCTTGCATCATCCTCTGCGCTCGCTTAACCCTCATATTCCTATAGTGCGTGAATGAGCATCCACAGACTGTAAGGTGACAATGGTCCACTCTGCTCGCGAATCCAATGTTCTAAGATTTGCAAAGATTAGACTGATTTGTGCGAGCGTTTCTTGCTAGGGTTGCGCTGTGGATGCTGCAGAATTCCGGTGGCTAGTACGCTACACGAAACCTTCGAAATCTAATAGGCATGGCCCCGTGGTTTATGAGATTATGCGAATTTTCGCATAATCCACGAGAGTCAACTAATAGGTTGAGTACGATGGAAGTTTGGTTTAAATACTCGGGTTTAAATAAGCTCTGCTTTACTACTACGTGTGTCTCTGTGATTCAATGAGAACAATTAAAAGTTTCAAAGCACTTCAATGAAGAAACCACCTCTTCCATAACTGGAAAACATTTAGATTCTTTGCAAGAAAGATTTTAGTTTATTTAGGATTTTAGGTTTTTAACATTCGCACAATCGCACAACGGAAACAGCATAATAATTATTATGAACTCTATCTTACTAACGACAAGAAAGAAGGGAACGAATGAAAGAAGGCAAAGACAAGAGAAGGATGAAAGAAAGGAAGGAAGAAAAGAAGTTAGAAAAAAGAAACGAGGGAAGAAAAGAATAGAAAGGGCGAAGGAATGAATGAATGCAAGAGAATATAAGAAGAAAAGAAAGAATGAGAGAAAGGAAGAATTTATTGAGTTGTGATTAGATAATAGGATCAGCTGAATAATTTTATGAACTGTGGTTTGTTGAGGTAAATGAAAGCGAATCGTTGATATGGTTACCACGAGAAGAAACTCAATTGAAAATGTTTAATAATTGGTTTAGAGAGTGTAATGAAAAGAGTCAGCAGAGCAGGGACGTCTAATTATACGGGTTAATAGGATAAGGGGGTTACAGCTGAAGGGGTTGGGGCACAGAAACTGATGAGGTTAGAGGGTGAAATCGATCGGACGACGACGACGAGTGGCTCCGATGCATAGAAAGACTAGAGAGATAGACCCGTAGACAGAGAGAGAAAGTAAGAGACAGACAGAGCCGGACAGGGAGAGAGACAGAAAGAGAGAGAGAAAGAGACAGAGACAGAGAGATTGGTGGCTGCATCGATGAATGATAGTCGCTCGGTCCATTCGACTGAAATCGTGTTTTCCAATGTCGACATTAATCCTCCTTCACTTCCTCCCTATCCTCCTCTTCCTCTTCCTCCACCATATCGCCCTTCTACTCCTAGAATGGGGCTGAAAGGAAGGCAAAGAAAACGCAGAGAGTTTGAATGGTAGGATGGCAGAGAGAATGGGGCTGAAAGGAAGGCAAAGAAAACGCAGAGAGTTTGAATGGTAGGATGGCAGAGAGGAAAGAAGAAATAGAAAGAGATAGGGGTTAGAATGGGGCTGAAAGAATGGCAAAGAAGGAGGCAGAGAATGTGGTCTGATTGGATAGACGCGATATCCTGCGCTGCTTCTAACAAAGTCATAGTCATCGCTGTTCACTTGTGCTTCTGGCTAGGCATTTCTCTTGGCCTCCGCCTTGGTATTTGTCTTGGCCTTCGCTATGGCCTGCGCTTTGACCTCGGTCTTGGCCTGCGTGACTCGAAAAGTCGATTTGGTCTTATGTCGGCTTTGTTGGCTTCGGATTAGCCCTGACCGATGTCTGCATAAAGGTTGAGAAGGAGACGATGGATTAACACATCCTCACAGGACGCCAGAGAACAGCAGATCACGAGAAATGGAGGAGGAGGAAGAGAGGGAAAAGGAGGACGAGGAAGAGATGGAGAAGGAAGAGATGAAGAAGGAAGAGATGGAGAAGGAAGAGGAAGAGGAGGAAGAGATGGAGAAGGAGGAGGAGGACGAGGAGGACGAGGACGAGAAAGAGATGGAGAAGGAGAAAGAGCAGGAAGCAAGAGCAGGAGAGGAGGAGGAAAGGGTAAAGGGGAAGAAGGAAGAAGAAGAGGAGTAGGAGAAGGAGAGGAGGAGTAGTTTAAGGAGAAGAAAAAGGAAGAGGAGGAGAAGGAGAAAGAGCAGGAAGAAAAAGGAGGAGAGGAGGAAGAAAAGGTAAAGGAGAAGAAGGAAGAAGAAGAGGAGAAGGAGGTGGAGAGGAGGAGAGGTGAAGAGGGAGGAGGAGGACGACGACGAGATGAAGAAGGAGAAGGAGGAAGAAATTGAGAAGGAGGAAGAGCAGGAAGAACGAGGAGTAGAGTAGGAGTAGGTAAAGAAGAAGAAGGAAGAAGAGGAGGAGAAGGAGGAGGATGGGAGGAGGAGATGAATAAGGATATGGAGAATGGGCAGGAGAAGGAGAAGAACAAGAAGGAGGAGGAGGAGGAAAGAAGGAGGAGGAAAAAAGGAGGAGGACAGGAGGATTATGAGGAAGGATGTTAATAGATTGAGAGGAGAAGAACTGAATCGATGGTCAAACATCAGACGAATTCATTCGACCATCAGCTGGACTTCTGATCGGATAAGGAAGCGATGGAGAAGGGAAAAGATGGAGAAGGGAAAAGATGGAGAAGGGAAAAGATGGAGAAGGGAAAAGATGGAGAAGGGAAAAGATGGAGAAGGGAAAAGATGGAGAAGGGAAAAGATGGAGAAGGGAAAAGATGGAGAAGGGAAAAGATGGAGAAGGGAAAAGATGGAGAAGGGAAAAGATGGAGAAGGGAAAAGATGGAGAAGGGAAAAGATGGAGAAGGGAAAAGATGGAGAAGGGAAAAGATGGAGAAGGGAAAAGATGGAGAAGGGAAAAGATGGAGAAGGGAAAAGATGGAGAAGGGAAAAGATGGAGAAGGGAAAAGATGGAGAAGGGAAAAGATGGAGAAGGGAAAAGATGGAGAAGGGAAAAGATGGAGGCTCCGCAGTCGAAGAAGAGAGGAGACATTGGGAGAAAGCGAGATAGAACGGCGAGGGCAGAGAATGACAGAGAGACAGAGAGAGATTTAGACATAAACAAACATCCGATTGAGGGTATACGGCGCATGCATGCTCTTAAATGTTTAACGCCAGCTATCGAACGAGACCAGCATCTATCGGCGATCTATTCATCGGTCGATGGGTCGACTCCTCAGGGAACGACCGATCGACATCCTCAGCCTCTCTCCTGCCTCTCCTCCTCCTCATCTTCACGTGCTGCCTTCTGATGCCAGTGTGCTTCTCAGTAGTTCTGTCCAGATGTTCGGCGAAGAGGAACGCGGCCTGGAAGTTAATTAAAATTGCACCCGAAAAGACGTGGGATCTCTTCTTAGATCGACCGATCGTCGCTTAATTGAATCACATCAGTCTATCCCTCTCCCTCTGCACCTCTGTCTGTCTCTGTCTCTGTCTGCCTCAGGCTGTCTGTCTGTCTGTCTCGGTCTGTCTATCTATGTATGTGTCCGTCTGTGTCTGGCAGTCTCTGAAAGAGTCCCTCTACTTCCACGGCTGTTAATTCTGAGTTTAACTGTAGGCCTATGTTCAATCAGACTTTGTCTCTGCGAGAGAGGATTGATTCGAATGCGATGGATATAATTAATTCTTAGTTATATGAAAATAGCTTTTGTTGCACATTTGAACAATTGGTAAATAACTTCTTCCAATAATTATATAATGTCTTTCCCTATTCAGTCGAAAACGGTTTTTAGTCGTTTAAACGGGAGAAAGAATTTCTTTTGTTGACTTTTCTTTCGATCGAATGCAACCGATTCGTCTGAACTGGAGCTACAGAAGTCAACCAGAGCAGTTGTTGGTCTGCCTTAGTACCTCTGAGTGTGTCTGCGCCTCAGTCTCTATTAAGTCCAGATGTGTATCTGCGTTGCTGTCTCTGTTGCTGATACTGCGAAGTCTATGCGCATGCTCCAATGTCAGCGTCATCAGCAGCCGATGCCACTGGCGCCGTAGCCGCATCAGTGCTACTGTGTGGATGCTCTGGCATCAATTCCAACAGACAGCTCCTCCTCCTCCACCTCTTCCCTCTGCTCGGAAGGACTCTCCGTCCGATCAGGTGGAGCAGGAATTGGAGAGGCAAGAGGATTTAAAGAGGATTTAAAGAGGATCAGCGATGAATTTATTCGTAACTAATGTCGAATTAAATTCTGCCCAGATCTTTTAACCACTCACAACGATCCTCGTGCAGACAGAATCCTACTTTGACGATTTCATTGTGCTCCGCCAATATTTGCACACGACTCCTTTGACTCCATTTCCTCCTCCTCCTCTTGCTCCTCCTCTTGCTCCACATCTTGCTCCTCCTGCTACTTCTTTTGCTTCTTTCTCGAAGTCAACATCGTTCAGCCAGTGTTTGTCGACGTTTCTTTCTGGATTCTTCGGCTGAGCAGAGAAACTGAGGAAGGTCCGAGAACCGGAACTCATAGAGCCCGATGATCTTTGGTCGAGGTGAGACTTGTCACAATCATCTCGCTTTCAACTGACTTCTAATAACGGGCTGAATTATGTGCAGCTGGGTAAACCTAGAGGTAAGAGCTTTCAGTCAAAAGCAGAGGAAAACAAGGAGGAATTCTTTTATCAGGAAATTATTAGAGTAGTTCTGCTGGAGACATAATGTTGAGTATGCCATTGAAGTGAAAGAGATTGAGACTGTGACTGCCTTGTTGCTGCTGCGTTTGGAGCATCTCCCACCTGTCGCATCATCGGATGACGACATGAGTTCAGTCGCTGAATCCGAGTGGCACAAGATGGGCCAGAGGAACAACGTTGACACCGTCGAGTGATGATCTGCTATGAGTGGCATTTAATAAAAAGCAACGAGTTCCGTCTAATGAACTCTTGAAGAAGGGATGCATCGTCTTCCGTTCGGTACATTTCGGTCTTATTCGGCTGCCTTCGTCGTCGGTCTTCTGTTGTTCAGCGTTGACCGGACCTTCGCCAGAATGCTTGTCACTCAGATGAGTCCTCGAATCGTCGACACTCAGTATGGAAAGATCCGAGGGGTTCTCATCACCCTTCCGAGCCGAGTGTTGCCCGTCGTCGAGGCCTACTATGGTCTGCAGTATGCGTCTGTGTTGGGAGGGGAACTGAGGTTCATGCCCCCTACGAGTCCGATGGAGAAGTGGGATGGCATCCGCGTGGCTCACAGGTGTCGTCCCGTATGTCCACAGCGTCTTCCAGACCTTGAGGAACTGGAGCAAAGACTTCCGGTCGCAAGGGTTGACCACTTCCGGCGCATTCTGCCTCACCTCGAACGTCAACAAGAGGAATGCCTCAACCTAAACATCGTCTTTCCAGCCAGAGGTAGAAAGGCCATTAAATTATCCATTTTGCAATTCTCTATTACTTATGAATAATTATTGGTCTAGTTAGGCAGTTTATGCAGAAATCTTTATCTATTAAAAGTCTAATATTTTGAACTTCTGCGCATGTCATCGCCATGTTGGACGATTGAACCACAGATTCGTCATTTCAGCGAATATTTTCATCTAAACCAACCAATCAATCAATCAATGCAATTCATATAGCACCTCTTCAAGATAACTATTCAGAGGCGCTCCTGACCCAGGCCCGGTCAAAAAGAAAATTCTTTAGAAGTTTATAGAGAGAGCCAGACAGGTCGCGCGGGAGAGAGTGCAGGTCAGGTGGGAGGTTGTTCCACACACGAGGACCCACAATTGCAAAAGCTCTATTTTACCTGGTTGCGGTATGAGCATGTGGAATCACAAAGTCGCCTCTCGAGGCCGAGCGAAGAGATCGGCGACCAGAGCAAGCCGAAGTTAAGGTGAACAGATGCCGAGGATAGACAGGCCCATTGACCAAGACACAATGCTACTGCTAGGCAATAGAAGAGATCCTATATTGAATGCGCTGCTGAACCGGAAGCCAGTGAAGAAGGTCACGCATGTACGTGGAGATGTGGCCAAATTTAGGAACACCAGCAATCAAACGAACTGCAGCCCTTTGAACCCCCTCCAATGGTTGCAATCGGACCTGAGGGAGCCCACAGAAGAGAGAGGAACAGTAATCTAATCAATTTAGGATAAAGACTTGAACCAAGGTGGCAGCAGAAGATGAGGAGAGTGAGCGGGAAACAGCCCACAACTGGCGCAACACATAATAGTAGGAACGAGTCAATGCAGAAATATGTTTCAGAAAAGACAGTTCTTGATCCAGAACTACCCCCAGATCCCTGACACAGGTGGAGAATACAAAGTTAGGGAATTCGGAAGACAGAGACCCCAATTACAGCCTATTCAGCTGCTGGCGGGTACCGTGTCAAATAATTATATTGAGTCTTCTGCGGATGGAGTCGCATTCGATTTGATGACATCCAGGCAGTTAGGGTATCTGTAGCTTGAGACATAGCTCGGATTGTAGAAGAAGCCTGGGATGATAAGCAATGCACATACGATTGAACATCATCTGCGTAAGAATGGCTCGCAAGAGAACAAGATGCAAGTAGATACTCGGTATCTGCTGTGAGGAGAATGTAGAGAAGAGGCCCAAGAACCGATCCCTGGGGGACACCAAATGGGGGCAGAGCGCCAAGGCGAACGAGATGAGTGAAAGACAACAGATGTAGAACGCTAGAAGAGATAAGACTTGATCCAGATAAATCGAAGGTCTCTTATCCCAAAAGTTCAATTATCTAAACCAGTAACTTCTAACATGTCGGAGTTTTCTGGTGCAAGGTCTGCTTACCGGACTTATCAGTCGACTTTTCAAAGGAATTTGCACCTTTAAGAAGCATGTGACATGACATGAAGCATTTTGTTAGCAAGATGCATAGGGCATGTAAATGCGTCAGAAAGTCCCTTCATATGGATACGGTTGAATCTCAACGACGTGTGTATCTCCTGTAGCCGAGTGTTTACCTGTCAGTGGAGGGCGGCTGGTGCGGCCGTTGGAGTCACGTCGAACGATAGTCATTGGTAGCTATTCAACTTTATCAGCTTTCTGTGCACTAACGGATGTATTACATTCGTATGAAATGACATTTAACAACATTTTAACCAGCGCAGATAGCGTAGGTATGATAGAGTAGGTATCTTGAAGGGGCGCTATATAAATGGTCGATTAAATTGTATTTTCATAATAATTCAATTTAATTTATCTACTCAAACGCATCTAATCTGATCTAATGACTTCCAACGTACCGTCATCGTAATGCTCAAGGAATCAATCGATTTTCGCATAAACAATATTTTGGCCATTTATAGAGCACCGTTACATGGCGGTTGAAAGGCGCTATATGAATTTTCTGTTTGAAATTTAAACCGAGAATACATGGCGGGTCATCGGGTCATGACGCATGTCAACTGCCAACGCTTTGATGCTTTCGAAACAAATACAGATATAACAATAATGAAGATACGAAGAAAGAATGAAGGAACGAATTTGCGTAGGAACGATGGAAGGTATGATGGAACAAAGGAAGAAATGAACAAAGGAACAAAGGAATCAAAGGGACAAAGGAGAAGTCGTATGGACACGAGAGCAAGAGCAAGAGAGACAGAAAGACAGAAAGACAGTGAGAGAGAAAGAGAGAAGCGAGACAGAGAGAGAGAAAGAGAGAGAGAGACAGGGAGAGAGAGACAGGGAGAGACATACATACATGCATACAGAGAGGCAGATATACAGACAGACCAAATGATCTGTTTGAAATCGGTCGGTGGTAGAAAGTGTCCTTGACCTTCTATTGTAGATGATAATATTCGGACAAAAGATGTCGCTGCTGCTTGATTTTGGGTTCCAGACATCTCCTCCGGACATTTGCCCCCGTGGGACAATTTTGCCCCGGCTTTCCCCTCTGTGATCATAAAAAGGGCTTGATGTTAGAACAACAACCACCAACCTTAATTCAACGCGTCTCGCTTTGATGCTTAAGGCAAATGTTGAATAAAAAAATAAATAGAAGAATAGTTGATCATGGAGGCTTGTACTGCTTAATTAATTGATAGTTAACTGGTGAACAATCAACAACCTTACTTAATCAAATGTGTCTCACTTTGATGTTTTAGGTAAATATTTAACAAAGTTTTGATATTTAGTCTGGCTGTTGCTATATGCTTTATAAGATGTCATGAATCTGTCAGATAAATTATTAGACGATAAATTCAACAGAGATGGAAACGTGGAAAGACCAAAGTTGCGTTAAACAGCCATATTTATGTTTAAAAAAATTAGCAAATAGCGTCGTTAGTTATGAGTGCGAACGTCGGAGAGGTGCAGAGAACAGTTTTAAATGAATGTAAAGTAAAGATGAAATTGAATGAAGATCTTTCGGTCGTTAATTTGATTCCTTTCCAATTAAAAGATAGTTTAAATTAAAATAAATGTTCATTTGTTTGCTGTCTTTCATGCTTCCAATTCTTTTCGATTAAAAGATTGTCTAAATTAAAATAAATGCCAATCCGTTTTACTGCCTAAATTTAAATGCACTACTTAAGTAGTTCAGGTGTGTCACATGGGTGAAATCTACGGGGGAAGTTTTCCTACATGGGAAATGTCCAAGGGAGGAGATTTGGGGGGGGGGAGATGTCCGGGGTGGGGAAATGTCCGGGGAGAGATGTCCTAGACCCGATATGTCTATGAAAGAGGGAGGAGTGCATAGAATTGACTCCTGGAAGAGCAAAAGAGGGAGGAGTGGAACGAACCTACATCCGGCAATTCGTCGTTCGCCTCTTTCTGTCGACATAGTGTCTCTTTGTCCTCCTCCTCATTGTCCTCCTCTTTGTCCTCCTCCTCCTCTTCTTGTCTTCCTCCTCCCTTTCTTCCTCCTCCTCCTTGTCCTCCTCCTATTCTTGTCTTCCTCCTTCTCCTTGCCTTCCTCCTCCTTGTCCTCCTCCTCCTCCTCCTCCTCCTTGTTCTCCCCTTCATGATCTATGTTCTGCTTGTCCTTCTATTTGTCCATTTGTCCTTCATAAATCGGCCTTGTCCTTGTCCTTGTCCTCGTCCTCGTCCTCCTCCTAGTCCCATCGTTCTGCCAATCATGAAGTACTCGTGCCGGTCGGTGGGTGTGTGGGTGGAGGATGCGTTATATGACCTAATGGCAACATCATATTAATGGCTGAGGGCGTCACTTGGATAAACCCGGGCTTTCTAATGAAATCAATGCCAGGCGAACCTTCGACCGACGCCAGTGTGTATGTAAGATTGTGCCTGTGTTAAATTGACTGCAGAAATCAGAATGAAATTGCATTCAGCTTTTCAACGATTCCAATGTTGTAAATGATCGACCAACGAAATGATATTCTCAATTATCTATTATGTCCTCGGAGTTTAAGATGAGTCCTTCGCGTCATCCATCCATCCATTCGTCCGTCCGTCCACTTATCTCAAATACCTGTATCGTCGTTTGCTTTGGATGTGCGGGAAATATTAATGAATGAATGCCTGAAGGGTTGAAGGAATAGGTGTTGATCATCGTCACCGTAATCATGATCATCGTCCTCCTCGCCATCATCATCACCACCACCACCATCATCATCACCATCATCATCAGCAGCAGCAGCAGAGCGACCGTGGTGCCATTAAGATCGATTGTCTTTTGTGGTCGGTGTCCATGTCTGCTATAAGACCCTGCAATCGCAGAACCTTTTCACTTCAATTGAAGCCTCGTTATCATTCATCTCTCTCTGCCATTCTAGCAACCCCATCGACACTCGTCGACGACACCGTCAATCCTATCTTCTCACTTCCTTCTCACTCCTTTATCCTCACTCCATCGTCCACCTTCTCCTCAGAATCTACGTTGCTGCATCATACTCACCTGAATTCTCCTCTCTTCCTCCTTCTCCTCCTCCTTCTCCTCCTCCTCCTCATCTTTCTTCTCCTCCTCCTTCTTCTTGTCCTTCTTCTCCTCCTCCTCAACCTGCTCCTCCTCCTCCTCCTCCTCCTACTTTATCTCCTCCTCTTCTTATTCCAGTCTCGATCATCAACTGATACGATCTAGTTTATATTCTAAATCGATGTTGCGGCATGTGCTCCTAGCAGGCTGTCCTCCTCTCGTCCATCTCTTCCATCCATCCATCCATCCGTCCATCCATTTATCCATCGATGCACGCAAGCATCCATCCATCCCAGAGTTGTCCGCGGGTCGGGTTGACCCGCAAGTCTAGCCGGGTCGGGTCGATTCGGGTCGGGTCAGGAATATTTGTAGATTAGGTGGGTCGGGTCGGGTCATGATTCCGGCGGGTCGGATTGGGTAGGGTTTCAAACCCGGACCCATTTCGATCCAAATTTGTTGCAGAACTTAATTTTCAACTCTGTGCTATTCATAATGTTAAACAGCTAGAATTAAATAAATGGAATATGGCGAAGATATTAGCGCAAAAACGTAGGGCATCATCGGATTTGTTCCTTTTTACGTCGAACTCGGCTCAAGCTGTCGTATGGAATAGTGTATCACGAATTTATGAAAACGCGAAGGTCAGCAGATTTATTATAAACGTGTGAGTTGGCTAAAGCGGCAACCCTGGGACAAGCTACCGGTACACCTTACGTTGCCAATAATATCCGGAATTCTGTGGCATTTATTTATGTATTTATGGAGAAAGTAAGTTTAGGCCAAAATAAATGGAATAAACGAAGGTTCTCTTCCCTGATAAGTCCTCTCAAATTACTATTATGATCAGATATGGCGATCTGACTATACTGCGTTGTACGACAATAGAATATAATGATAAATAAAATTAGTTAAATTACCATAAAAGGCGGAACGAAGCGGATTGGGCCGGGTCATATACAACATGGGTCGGGCCGGGTCGGGTCAGATATTTGACTTTAGAAGTAGGGTCCATTTTCACCGGGTTGGCTCGGGTCATGAAAATTGGACCCATGGACAACTCTGATCCATCCATGCATCCATGTATCCATCCATCCATCTATCCTTCCTTCCTTCCATCATTCCATCCATCCATCCATCCATCCATCCATCCATCCGTTCTTTTCATGTATTTTCCTCCTTTCTTTATGTTTCAATCAGCAGAGTCTTGTTGCCATCCTCTCGTCTGCTCCTCCATCGCGCGATCCTCACTCCTCATTCTCATCTCCATCGTCCACCGTCTGCTCCTCCTCTACCCTCTTCTCATCCTCTCACTCCGTCTACTCCTCCTCTCCTTCTCCTCCTCCTCCCTCTTCTCATCCTCTCACTCCTTCTCCTCCTCCTCTCCTTCTCCTCCTCCTCCTCCCCCCTCTTCTCATCCTCTCACTCCGTCTACTCCTCCTCTCCTTCTCCTCCTCCTCCCTCTTCTCATCCTCTCACTCCTTCTCCTCCTCCTCTCCTTCTCCTCCTCCTCCTCCTCCCTCTTCTCATCCTCTCACTCCGTCTCATCCTTTGGCCACCATTATTAGTTCGCTCATCTTTCCGTTTCCATACCATTCTAATTTCTGACCCAACTCCCATCACCCCTTCACCTGTTCCGGCGGCTATCCCTTTACGTTTCTCTCTCTCTGTCTCTCTCTTACTGTCTCTCTGTCTCTGTCTCTCTCGCTCGCTCTCTCTGTCTCTCGCTCTGTCTCTCTCTGTCTCTCTCTCTGTCTCTCTCTATCAATCCCTCTGTCCCTCCAACCCTCTCTCTGTCCCTCTCTCCATCTGTCCCTCTATCTCTCCATCCCTCTGTCCCTCTCACCATTCCTCCATCCCTCTGTCTCTCTCTCCATCTGTCCCTCTATCTCTCCATCCCTCTGTCCCTCTCACCATTCCTCCATCCCTCTGTCTCTCTCTCCATCTGTCCCTCTATCTCTCCGTCCCACTGTCCCTCCGGCCGTCTCTCTGTCCATCTCAACATTCCTCCATCTCTCTGCCTCTCTCTCCATCTGTCCCTCTATCTCTCCATTCCTCTGTCCCTCTCACCACTCCATCATTCCTCTGTCTCTCTCTCCATCTGTCCCTCTATCTCTCCGTCGGTCTGTCTCTCCGTCCCTCCACTCGGTCTTCTCGTCGTAATTGTGGAGCGGTGACGAAATTGCCGACGCCAAACATCCAGTCGAGTGAGACGATAATAATAGTCATCACGGTGATAACTGATCTCATTACCGTGTTTTCAACGACGACGATGATGACGAGTAGGACGACGACGACGACGATGAGGAGTAGAACGACGACGACGATGACGACGACGTCGATGACGGTGACGGTGATTATGAGGATGATGATGATGATGATGTTGATCATGATGATAATGATAATGATGATGATGATGATGATGATAATAATGATGATGATGATGATGACGATGATGATAATGATGATGATAACGATTTTGATGATTATTGAGCTGCGAAGAGAAGAAGAATCGTCTTTTAAATGCGCTGCCTGCTAATGAGGAACTGGATACAAGAGGAAGCAGGAAAATGGGAATAGTAGAGGGAGAGAAGAGAGGTGTAAATGAGGGAGAAGAGAAGTGGATGGAGAGGGTTGGAAGAGAAGGAGATGAAGGAGCATAGTTGTCGGTGGAAGGCGGAAGAGACAAAGCCGCAGCCGTAGATGGAAGAGAATGGAGTGGAATGGATAAATAGGTGAAATGCTGCAAAGGAGAGTCATGGATGATAAACGATGACATGAAAAGATATGGATGGATAGAACTGGATGCATGGAATGTCGAAGACATCTCCTCCTCCTCCTCCTCCCCTCCTCCTTTCCTTCTCCATTCCATGATAGCGAATTCGACAGGAAGGTTATTTATAAATGGAATTTTGTCATCTGAACGCAATGTGAACGATTGGAATGGAAATGTGGACATGGTGACTGGGCTCTGGATTCGCAGTGGAGTGCAAATTGAATGGAAGTGAAATACCATGGAGTGGCATCGGATTATCAATGGAGTATCAATGGAGTGTCATTGGAGTATCAATGGAGTACCAATGGAGCATCAATGGAGTGTCAATGGAGTGTTATTGGAGTATCAATGGAGTTTCCTTGGAATGGCAACGGGGTATCAGCGGAGTATCAATGGAATGGCAACGGAGTATCGATGGAGTATCCAGGTATCCATGAAGTATTCATGGAGTGGCAACGGGTATAATGGAAAATCAATGAAGTATCAACGGAGTATCAATGGAGTGTCATTGGAGTATCAATGGAGTGTCATTGGAGTATCAATGGAGTGGCAACGGAGTGGCAGTGGAGTGCCAATGGGGTGTCACTTAAGTAGCAGAGGAGTGGCAGTGGAGTGCCAGTGGAGTGGCAACTGAGTGGCAGAGGATTGGCAGTGGACTGCCAATGGGGTGGCAATTGAGTAGCAGAATAGTGTCAGTGGAGTGTCAATGGGGAAGCAATTTAGTGGCAGAGGAGTGGCAGTAGAGTGCCAATGGGGTGGCAGTGGACTGGCATCTGAATGGATTTCGAATGGAGAAACGTGGGAATTGAAAGTAGTGTCATTGTCAGAGGGGGTAGGGCAGTGGTCTGGAACAGCCATTCGTCTTCGATCGGCGCTGAATTCGTTTCGTTTAATGAAATCAAGATGAAAGAGAAGCTATCGTTTTATCTCTCCAAAGATCCGCCGCCCATCAATAACCCTAACCTCCGACCGACCGACCGACCGACTCCAAATGAACCGACGATACTTGCTCTCGGCTTTGACCAGTGGGTGGTCTGGAGTGGGTGGGTGTTGGGACGGGTGGTATTGGGGAGGCTCTCTGTGGTGAGTGGTTCTTTAGTGGGTACTGGTGTTGGTGGTTTGGGGTGAGTTGTCTGGTGAGGGTGGCCTGGGGTAGGTGGTCTAGGGTAGGGTTTTGGGTAGGGTTATGGAGTGGGGGTCTGGGTAGATGATCTGAGGTGCATAGTTTTAAGGGGGTGGTGTGGAATGGGTGTTTTTGAATGAGTGTCTTGGGTGTATCTGTGGTGGATATACTGGGCTGGGTGATTGGCAAAGGATGGTCAACCGACACGACTTCTTCCGCTGCTTCCCTCGTTCAAAAAGGAGGAAGTGATTGAGGAGGGAGAATGAAAGCGTTGGAGACGAAGGACAGCGGTGGGTGGAGTGAGTGGGGTGAGAGAGCAAGGGTCAGTTCCATAAAGACCTTTTTATCGGAAGATGAGTCTTTGCAATCGGTCTTCTCGTCTGAATTCCAGGAAACTATGTTTACCAAATGACGAGACAATGTATCCGGTCAATGCAGGTCAGATAAAGGCCAATTATATCAAAGGTAACCATTGCTTGGAGACCTGAGGTTATATTTGCAGTCTCATTTAAGAAGTAAAGATCGAACGATTAGTCGAGGGCAGTTCATAACAGCTTCGGTCGTTGTGTGGCATATATATATATATATATATATAATCATTTCCGCATGGTGAATGAGGAAGGAAAAGCCCGATTCCAATCGGCTCTTGTGGAGACTAATTGGGACCTGTTGCGAGAAACATATGGCAGAAGTGATGCAAATGAGGCCTATGAAATATTTAAAAAAAGACGGATCTTTATGATAAATCCTTTCCAAGCAGTCCTCATTCTTATCACGGCAAACATAAATATAAGCAGCCATGGATGACTCCAGGATTATATAAATCGTTTAAAACAAAAAATAGGCTCTATTGGAACTATTTTAAATTGCCCAGTGAACTTAATAAGAAGAAATTTATTAAATTTCGGAATAAATTTAAGTCTATTAGATTAAATGCAGAAAAGAACTATTACGCCATGGAATTCTGTAAACACAAAGACGATTTATAAAAGACCATGAAACTCATTAGAACAATTATGAAGCAGAGGGGAAATGATTCCGTAATTCAATCATTGAAAATTAATGGACCAAGCACGGAGGACGCTGAAATCATGGCAAATGGCCTTAATATGTATTTTTTAAGCATTGCTGACTCCCTTGCTAGAGACCTGCCGGACCCTCCTCTACCTTTTGAGAATTTCCTACAAGCACCAACGCCAAATTCGATGGGGCTCCTTCTGACTTCAGCTGAAGAAGTCATGAATATAAGCCGAGATATTCGACTCACTCATAGTAAGGGGGTTGACGATATTGACCCGTATATTGTCATCCCTAGCATATCTCTCATTGCTGACGTTTTGGCTGACCTTATCAATTGCTCCTTCATGAGTGGGGTGGTCCCCCAATCACTAAAAATTGCTAAAGTAGTTCCAGTTTTTAAAAAAGGAGGAAAGGATATTCCTGCTAATTATAGACCCATATTGGTTCTACCTTTCTTCTCCAAATTTTATGTAAAAATAATGTACAACAGACTTAATAATTATATGAAATCCTCCAATATCATCTATAAATTGCAGCATGGCTTCCAATCGGGGCATTCCCCTTATATGACTTTATTAAGTATGGAGGATATGATCTCAAAAGCCATTGATAATGGCGAAATCTCTGTGGGTATATTTCTCGACCTCGCGAAAGCGTTTGATACTGTAAACCATAAAATCCTCCTAAAAAATTAGAAAACTATGGTATCAGAGGTGCCCAATTAAATTGGTTTCATAGTTATTTTGATAGCCGCTCCCAACGCGTTAGCTGCAATGGCTACCTATCTGATAGGGCTATTATTACTTATGGTGTTCCGCAGGGCTCCAACTTAGGACCGCTCCTTTTCCTTCTTTATATAAACGTCTTAGCCAACGTTTCTTCAATTTGAAGCTTTATACTGTTTGCAGATGATACTAATATGTTTCTTTCGCATAAATCATTGGATAAACTGCTTGATAATATGAACTTGGAGCTATCAAAAGTAGCCGATTGGTTTTGCGCCAATGAGCTCACGATCAACCTGGATAAGACAAATTTCATTCTTTTCAGTTCTAATAGGAAAATTCTACCAAAGGATCTAAACCTTTTAAGTCTCCACATAAAAGGCACACCGATTGATTAGGTTGAATCCGCCAAGTTCCTTGGGGTATATGTCGACCACCATCTATCCTGGGCTGTACATATAAATCATATGGCTAATAAAATAGCTAAAAATATTGGTATATTATCCAGAGTTTCCCGCATTATCCCTAATTCCATTAAACTTCAATTATCCCATGCTTTGATTTATCCATACTTAAACCTATTGTAATATAATTTGGTCCTCAAATTATAAGTCAATGCTCACTAAACTAGTGGTGCTACGAAAAAGGGCGATACATTTGGTTGCGGGTGTCCATAGAGTTGCACTTACTGACCCATTATTTAAAGATTTCCAGCTTCTAAAATTAGATAAAATAAGAATTCTTCAAATAGGTATATTTTTTTACCGCTATGAGCGCGGTCTACTCCCATCAGTGTTCCTACATTATTTCTCCGTGGGCTCCGACACCCATGCCTACTGCACAAGGAACTCCCGCGCTTACCGCTATGATAGAGCCCGAACAAATCTCCGTAAATTTAGTCTCAAATCTTCAGGTTCGCAGATCTGGAACGCTATTTCGCTTGAAATCCGTTCGTCCATCAACCCTTATACGTTTAAAAAAAATTTGCGCACTTTTTTAATAAATGAAATGGCTCGATGATATGATTTCCACAACTATCAAACGGGGCAGTTGGTCACTTGCTGGCCTTTGGTCCACCACCCGTCGTCCGGGCTCACAAACCGCTTTAGTTAAGTTAATTTTTTAAGATTCTGTTTGGTGCTGAGGGTTAGTTGGTAACTTGTTTGCGTTTACGACTGTCTAATTGTTTCGATGATCCTAGCCCTCTCGAGTTAGAATTAAGACTAATATTGATTAACGTATATCTTATTTCTTTTTCCTCTTGTTAATTTCAGCTACTTGGGTGTCCCTGCTAGCGGGATTTCGATCCCTTTTGGGGTGCCTTTTGTAGCCTATAGTTTATAATCTGTATTGTTTGTTAACTGCATGTACCGTTTGATATGGCTGCAATAAACGAGATTGAAAAAAGATATATATATATATATATAATTATGTACATTGTAAGGTTGTCGATTTACGCAATGATAATGCATAATATGGTGGCCGATTGGTTAGAGCAGTCGGCTCGTAACACTCAGTGTGCGCTGAGTGAGCGGATTCGACCCTCGTCCAAGGTGTCAGTCACTGTGTAGGGACCTTGAGCTAATCCACCTTCGCGCACAATTGCTCTGCAGTACAATTGAAATTGCGCTGTCGAAGGCGTGTGCACTTCTGAGCTAAAGATGTTGGAAGGAGGGCGATATAAAATATAAAATAAGTATCAGAATGAATATACCAACGCGTTTTTGCTTAGAGCGTCTCCAGGTAGCCTACTCTACTGAGGAGAGCTCGCAGTCCAGCCATGACTAAATAACAGAGTCTTTGAGTTAGTAAGAGCGAGGTGGCATAGCCTTCTCTATGTGTCTTGAGTGATGTAATTGTCTGATAAGAACCCTCTCAATAATACTCAAAGCTAAGCTAATGCTACAGAGCATCTTACTGCACCCGATGTCTTTCGTTCATTGGCCGCCTTCTTCTTGTTTCGTTGTCTTTTAGCAAAGAACGAGACGTCGCTACTTCCGGTCGTCGTCTTCATCCATGGAGAAACGTTCGAGATAGGAACCGGAAATGCCTACGACGGCAGTGTGCTCGCTGCCAGAGGGCAAATAATGGTCGTCACTTTGAACTACAGACTGGGAATTTTCGGTGCTCCTTTTCTCTTTCAATTCAATTTCTCTTCTCTTTAAATCTTTAAACTACATTCCTTTCCTCTTCAAATTCAATTTCTTTCTCTTCAAATTCAATTTCTTTTCTCTTCAAATTCATTTCCTTTTTTATTCTAATTCAATTTCCTTTCTCTTTAAATGTATTAATTCAAGTTCCTTTTCTATTTAAATTCAATTTCCTTTGTCTTTAAATCTTTAAATTAAATTCCTTTTGTATTCAAACTCAATTCCTTTGAAGCATTAAATTAAATTCCTTTTCTTTTTAAATTCAATTTTTTCTCTATTCAAATTCAATTCATTTTAAGCATTAAATTTTATTTCTTTTCTCCTTAAATTCAATTCCTTTTCTCTTCAAATTCAATTTCTTTGAAGCATGAAATCGTTCGTCCATTTGGCAAATGTAAACATGAGTCATCGATCGAAATGATCTCCAAAAAATGAGTCGAAAATTCTTAAGACATTCTAATTTAATCGTCTTTATCAAATGCACGAGGCATCAAGCGATACTGTGGCAAAACCAAGACGCAATGAAGTTAATATCGAGAAGATCAAAGTACAACCTGTAAGACAAAGATAATTATAAATATACGGGACAGTAATGCTAATGATGATCACAACGAAGACTTATTTAGCGCAATAGCAAATACTACTCTCAGGACCATAATGGTGACCAATATGACGATGTTGTCATGATGATGTGGATTTGGAAGATGATGAAGAGGAGGAAGATGAGGAGGATGCTGATGATGATGGACGAAGACTATGATCAAATGAAGAGTTCTTTTTTTGGACCTGTCTTCCTTTTGTCGTCTTTCTTTCTGCGCAGGGTATCTTAGTACAGAGGACAGCAGCGCATCTGGTAACTACGCCCTTCTCGATCAAGTGGCAGCACTACATTGGATTAAAGAGAACATCGTGGCATTTGGAGGAGACCCGAACGAGGTGACTCTGCTCGGCCAGGGATACGGAGGGGTGCTCGTTAATCTCCTCCTCATCTCCCCCGTCACCAAAGGTCCGTCTCCTCATCACTACTCCTAATCTAATCCTCCTCCTCACTCATCTAAATATCCTCCACTAATCTTCCTTCTCCTCTGATCCTTCTCCTCACTCCTCTGATCTTTCTACCCACTCCTCTAATCCTTCACCTTTAATCCTCCTTCTCCTCTAATCATCCCTCTCCTCCCCCTCTAATCCTTGCGCCTGACTAACGTAACATTGTAGCGCTATGGCCGCGTTAGGGGCCATATAAATTGTGGTTATCATTATTATTACTATTATTATTATTTATTATTATTATTATTATTATTTATTATTAGTATTATTATTATTATTTTTATTATTAATATTTTTTTGAATTATTATTATTATTAATCCAACCACCTGCATGAGTCCGCATACAACTTTAATCGATTGTGAGATGTGAGATGGTGGCTGACAAACAACTTTCAACATGTTATCGTCTTGTTGTGCTAGGTTTGCGTACTGGACTTATCGTCGTCCTTGACAAGGATTCTGTTGCTTTTAAGATACATATTTTCGCAAGATTCCTTGCCATGTGAATGCATCTGACCATCCATTCAGATGTACACGGTATAGTCTCTGCCGTGATGCCATGTATGCCTCCAGTTGTAGCCGAGTGTTTTCGTCTCGGTGGAGGGTGGCTGACGCGGACACAGGAGACACCTCGACCGAATGGCAGCGATCGCTATTCAATCTATAGACCAACAGACGACGACGAATGCCGCTTCTAAAGCCTCTTTGTGCTTCGACGAATATTCGGACGTGCCTCATCTTCCACCAGTGAAGGACTACTCGTCGACGTCTGAACATCTACGATATCTGTTCAGGTGTCGACGAGAATCCGTTGGTTGGTTCCATGCCTATGCGTGGGCCCATCACTTGTTGCTCTTTCAGCTTTCAGAGAGGAGGAATATGCTGAAAGGAAGATGAGTCACTTGATGGAAGACATTAGTACGTCATCTGCTGTGTTACGTGAATTACGGTGGAGCAGTTTCCAAATGAAGTAATAAACGATGTCATCCGTCAAAATTGACAAGTATATTTATTGTCATTGGGTAATTGGGTCTCAAATAATTCGACCTCAACTAATTACGTTCTTAGATACTTTCGAACGTCAACTGTTACTGACGCCGTCCGTACTCTATTAGACGACGACTGCGCTATATAATTAGAAACTGCATTGTCTGTAGAAGCGATAGAGTGACTGTATATTTGTTAGTTCGTCTAAGTGTAATTGAGATTGTCTGTGTGCGTGTCATTCGATGCCCACGTGCGACATAGCGATCGTTTGCTACAGTGGAAGCATCATTTCTCATCATCCCTCGCTGCTGCTGCTACTGCTGCTGCTGCCTCTTCTTTCTCCTTCTTTCCTTCCATCCATTAATTTGGTCGTCGCATCTTCCCTCATCTTTACTGACTGCTTTCGATGCAATGCGCCGCTGGCGTCTTTTCGAGTCATAAATAGACACTGAACGCTTCGATGACCAAGTCCATCAAAAGGAGGAGCCAAGAGGACAAAGAGGAGGACGAGGAGACGGAGTAGGAAGACAAGCAGGAGGAGATGGTGAAGGAGGAAGAAGAGAAGGAGGAAGAGAGGAGGATATGCAGAAGGGAAGGATAGATCCAGCAGAGCGCGAGTGGTTAGGGAAAGAGGAGGCAGAAATATGTGTGTGGCTAAAGGACAATGATGATGAGGGGTAGGAGGAGGAAGATGGGAAAGAGGAGGAGTAAGAGGAGGAAGTCGAAGAGAGTCCAATGGACGGACGGACTGACGATCGCATAGGTATTGATGGACGCCACGCATAACAGTCGGAGGAGTACATGGAATGCGATGAAGCAACCAATTTACACTCCTATCATACATCGATCGCTTCCAACGAATTCAGCACCACCACAAACATCACCACCACCACCACCCCTACCACTACCACCACCACAAACATCACCACCACCACCACCCCTACCACTACCACCACCACAAACATCACCACCACCACCACCCCTACCACTACCACCACCACAAACATCACCACCACCACCACCCCTACCACTACCACCACCACAAACATCACCACCACCACCACCCCTACCACTACCACCACCACAAACATCACCACCACCACCACCCCTACCACTACCACCACCACAAACATCACCACCACCACCACCCCTACCACTACCACCACCACAAACATCACCACCACCACCACCCCTACCACTACCACCACCACAAACATCACCACCACCACCCGTACCACCATCACCTCCACCACCACCACTTTAATCAGCTCAATCGGGCGGAAAATATGCTCCTCTTTATCGTCCTTCTTCTCCCACGTTTTAATCACTCCCTCCTTCTTCGCTTCCTCCTTCTTCTCTTCCTTGGTTCTTCTCTTCCTACTTCTTCCGTTCCTCCTTCTTCTCCTCCATCGTCTTCTCTTCGTCTTCTCTTCCTTCTTCTTCCTCTGCTCTTCTAACTCCTCATAATCTTTGTAATGTTCCCTTCTTTCACAACCATCTTCCTCTTCCTTCACCTCCGACCCAAAATATCAAATTATGCGGGAAAAGAAGGAACATCGTAAGGCAGACAATAAAAGAGGGAATAAAAGTCTGGTGGAAAAGAATTTCCAAAGTGTAGCTAGGGAAATGGAAGCGAATGAAGTTATGAGATAAATTATTGGGGAGAACATACCCAAAACAAATAGTCGCCAATAGAACAAGTCTTGGGTAACCCGAGATCGTCAATAAGAGAGAGAGAGGAGTAAAGAAGGAAGCTCAGAAGAGTTTTATGTATCTGAAGTTCGAAGCAAAGAACGGATGGGATTGTGACAGAATCGAAGGACTTGAGAATTTAAGCAAGGATTCTGTGAATAAAGGAAACATACAATGGCAAAAAATATCTTTGAGCAAAAGTAATCGAATATTGTGAATAAAGACAGCATGAGTTTTTATAACTTTGTTAGAAGCATGGAAGGAAGCCAAGGAGCGCAGAGACACTGAGAAAGAAAAAGGAGAATGTGTTATTGTGGCTGAAGTGGAAGCTGCACGAGTAATCGTAATCTCAAAATTTCTACAGCGCCCATAAAATGAGAAGTTGCGGGAACCAGCTTATTCACAGGCGTTTAATCAAAACAGAATCGTTAGGCAGAGGTCAAAATCCAGGAAGTCAGGCAGACACTCAATAAACACCAATATACCAGGCGCTGAAACGTTACAATGTCTAATGCCTAACACTGTACTTGCATTGATTTTCATGGCATGGGCTCTGTGCTGAAGCAGCAAAGAAGGTCAATCGTACTTTAGATGTGATGAGAAGTAGATCTACAAATTTCACCAGAGACTAGGATAGGACTACACTACTAAGATTGTTCGAATCATTGGTTAGGCCATAGCTTGAATAATGCGTCCTGGCTTGGAGGACCCTTAATAGTAAAAGCTGGAGAAAGGGAAGAGAAGAGCTAAAATTATTTTGGATTACAACGATTTAAGCTACATAGAATGGTAGAATATTTGATTAACTAACGAAAATAGAGAAAGAGAGAGAGAGAGAGATGAAACGTAATCGAAGTTTGCAAGATTATCTCTAGAGATGAAATGAAGCACTACAGTGGTGTAAGAGCCTCTTTCAATTAGCTCCAAACAAGGCAATTGCTCAATTCTAGGACAAATTATTTAGGAAGCGGAAATAAAGATTAGGCAAGAAATTCTGCAGTGCATCAATAATCGACAGGTTGAATGGCCTGGATGACAGTTTCAATGGATGGATAGACTCACAGCTTTGAAGAGGAAGCAAGGGAAATTGAGCAATCTGACATTTCCAGGTTAGCCTCCAGTAGTTTACTTTGTTATTCCTCATCCATTCTTTGTTCGTCTCCTACTCTCTTCATTTTCTTCTTCCAGCTCCACCTAATCCCTCTTGATTCCATTCTCCTGTAGCGTTTTCCTTGCAAAATTTGCATTAGAAAAGCCAGCTTATAGCCTTTGACATAGGGTAATAGAACCCTTCGCCTCGCCACCTGACTTTGTCGTCCAATCAACTTAAAAATGGCGCACATGTAATTAAAAAAATCGGTGATATATGCATCAAATTGATGGATAGATATTCTGTCTAAACCGATCGTATACTCAACTGAGTCATCATATATCTCCCTGCTTTGTCCTCTCTCTTCTCCAATCTAAAAATATTCTCTTTCCTTGACTCTTTCCTACTCTCCCCTCAATGCCTATCGCTGCTAGATTACTCCCTTTTTCTTACACTTCTCTATCACTCTTCCCCTTTCCTACTCATCCCTTTTCCTTCTTTCCTACTCTTCCTTTTACCTTTTTTCCTACTGTTTCATTTTCTTTCTCTCCTACTCTTCTCTCTCCTCCTTTTGCCGCTGCCAGTGCCTTCATTTGTCTTGCGTGACTTATTTCAGACAAAGGTCTCTTCAAGCGTGCCATTATACACAGCGGTTCTGCTCTCAGTTCTTGGGCGATCACCAGCGATCCGTTGCGCTACGCCAAGGAACTGGCGTCACGGGTGAATTGTTCTGCGGAGGCATTGACGGAGAACGCGCGTCTAGTTCACTGCCTAAAGCAGAAACCTTGGGAGGAACTAACGAAGGTCGACATCGCTGCTCCCAAATACTTCTCTGCCTTTGGACCAACGGTCGACCAGCGAAGCTTCCTTCCGGATGATGTTCGACAACTGATGGGTAGAACGACGGACGCAGTCTTTGCGTCAACGCCCCTCCTCGTTGGGGTAATGAAGAACGAAGGGCAACTGTTCCTCTCCCCACAGGACCTCAATGAAGGACTCACTGAGGAACAGATGAAGCGAATGCTACGCACATTTGTCCGCAACATCTTCAACTTCCATCGACAGAAGATCTATGACATCATCGCCTATCACTATAGTGACTGGGAGAAGCCACGTGACCCCTACGTCACCCGTGACAACATGATGGAGTTCCTTGGTGACAGTCAGTTCGCTGCTCCTACGATCGAATTGGCACGCTATCACAGCGACCTCGACGCGCCCACATACGTCTACGCCTTTGGCCAACCATCGAAGCTAGAGGCACATCCTCCCTGGGCAGGGAGTGTCCACGGTGATGACCTTATCTACGTATTCGGAGCTCCATTGGTTGATGGAACGGAACCATTTGGATCGACATATGGGAGATCGGAGAAGATCCTGGCGGAATATGTCCTCAAATACTGGACAAACTTCATAAAGACAGGGTCGGTTGCTTTTCGCCATAATAGTTAGGGACAGGGAAGGAAGGAGAGAAGGAAAAAAGGAAAAAAGGAAGAAAGGAAGGAAGGAAGGAAGTAGGGAGGGATGGAGGCAGGGAGAAAGGAAAAACACTTGTAAAACTGCATTTTATTGCAATCATATCCCCTCAGTTTTCATCTCTTCCCCTCCTCCACTTCCTCTTCATTATCCTCCTTCATCAGGCTCTTCTTCTTCCCATTACCGTCTCCGCAGCTTCCTCCATTTTCCAGCAACCATGTCTACCCCTCCTCTTCCTATTCCTCCACTACCTCTTCCATCTTCCCATCCAGGCCATCTTTTCCCATTCACTCAGTCTCCTCCTCAGCCATCTACGGCTCAGTCACGGCTAGCGTCGACGACCAAAATTCGATCAGCGTTGACCTCGTTCGACCTCAAGTGAGATGCCTGAGGTCAAACGAGGTCAACGGTTAATAAGACTCAGGCAGAGGAGCAGACGGAGTAGCACGGCTGCAGAGACAGACACAGACAGACACAGACAGACACAGACATTAAGACAGAGCGAAGATGAGAAACGTAACAAATGATCGTCACGTGTCAGTGGCAAACGCCAGAGAGGTCGTCGCCGAACGATTGGAAAGAAACATTGGTGTCACGTGACACACAGCTACGTGCGCAGCATTCATAACGAACGATCTACGCATTACTTGGTTCTGTATCATCCTCCAGAGAGAAGAGAGAGAGAGAGAGAGAACGAGAGAGAGGGAGACTAAGAGGGAGATGGAGAAGGTGAGAGAAAGATGGGTAGCCAAAAATACAGATCGACCGTCACGCACGAGTGAATTGTGGGAAATGCTTGGTGACGCTTCGTCCGTGTACATCGTCGACGTTCATCAATGACCAACAATAATCGCTCGATCCTTCTATATCTCTGTGTCTGTCTGTCCTCTCGCTCTCTCTATCTATCTCTATCTCTATCTGTATCCCTCTCTGTCTCTGTTTTTGTCACGCTCTCTCTTCCTCTAATCTCTTTAGGAATCGCCACAGATGTCAGACAATAAATGCTTCACTTATTTCGTTAATTAGCAAACTGTCTGGAGACAAAACGGTTTCAGGTACCTCGTTTAGAGATTCAACCAACAGTTATTGTTGAATCGTTCGTAATCTTGAAACTGTCGCTGAAACGTTGAGCCTGGTGTGAATAAGTTGGAGGCGGATTCTAAGATTATCAGGAGATGGAGAATTCGTTATTGTTTCATCACTCTTTGCCACTTAACAATTTTTATGTTGCAAGAGTTGAAAAGTTATTCCTATAGGATGTAGGACTTTGTCATTCCAGTGGCTATTCGTCATCCGTCTAGAAGAGAACTCCACTTGGATTCACTCCCAGAACCCCTGGAAACTGTTCTGGAATTGGCGTGGAGTGAGTTCATACCTGAGACAGAGCGAGAGAGAGCGCGAGAGATGCAATGTGCATGCATTCATTCATTCTGAGCCTTTATTAAGCGTCCATTCAAGAACCTACTTCAGAGCAGCTCCCGACTCAGCCACGGCTAAAGAAGAATTGCACATCACTCGCAAATGGTTGGGGTAGAAGCTCCTGGTAACTGTCAGCAAGGGACATTCATCTCCAGCATAGAAAAGATATATTAACGGTCCTAGGACAGATCCCTGGGGCACCAAAAACTGGTAGGGACCCAGAAGGACCTATGGACGAGCTAATGACCCCATATTTTGAGCGTTCTAATGGAATGTACCTCACCTATTCAAGATGCTAGCCCACCAAACCAAAGGAGGTGGAGAGGCGCTGCAATAGAATGGAATGATCCACTAAGTCAAAGGCAGCTCAAACAGAGTAACCTGACTTCAGTCAATGGCGCCGTAGAAGTCTGAGTGAACGAGTGAATTGTTGCTTTGCAGCGTGTTCATGTATTTCCGCTATTGCTTCAGAAACTATCTAATGGTTCATTAATTTTGTCGATCTCCAGCTATTCATCAGTGCCATGGAAGAACAACTGTTGTACTGTTGCATACACTCTGTTATTCTTCACGCGTTGCATTTGTTCTTAGGAATCCAAACGATCCGGGAACATCTTTGGAGGAATTATCTCGTGGTAGTAAAACTGGTTATACCACTTGGCCGACTTATACCATCGATACTCAAGAATTCCTTGTCTTTGGTAATCAATTATTTACTTCTTTCCTGTTTAGAAGACGATTGGAAGCTTGGAAAATCTGGTACTGTAATCAAATCCAAAGGTTTTCATTCGATAATTTATTCTGAGAATTTATATGGCGCATCTTTAAGACCAGCCACATTAAATTTATGTTAATCAGAAGTGCTAGAAGCTTTGCTTAACCATCCACGTGATGTACTCCTTTGAGATTAACTTGACTTACATTTTCCTGAGTTCGTCGGAACCAGCTTCGAACCTTAAGTAGCAGACAACCTGCAATCTGCCTTGACAAGACTCCATAGAGGCTTCGTACTCAGCAAAGAATCTATTGAAGTAAAAGAAGTGAAAGTTACAGTCTTTGCTATATTCCAAAACTCTTAGAATTGCCTCTAGTAAAACGTCACTTTCGAAGCAGTTCTCCCATACTCTTCTACAGTTTCTTTCATATTCAGATTTCACCTAATTCTATTCGAAACAGATTTCAAGCCCTAAGCTCAACCCTACCAAGGAACTTCTGTTATTGCACTGAAAACCAATGAACCGAGAGTTTTTATTACTGTTTTATTTCAGACAGGAAATCTTTGGAGAGAAATGACGAAGGTGGGTTCAACATGTTGACGATCATGGATTAACACAGGAGACTCGTTTGAGTTGAATTGAAGGAAGCGGTCGCTCTTAGAGATCGGATCAGTCGATTGCCCTACGACCGACTCTTCTTATAACAAACAGTCCACTGAACGACAGAGAGAAAGACAGAGACAGGGATAGAGATAAAGACAGATATAGAGACAGAGGTATAGACAAAGACAGAGACAGAGAAAGCGATTGACCGCAATGTCAGGAAATCCTCCACAACTCCAATCTATCTATGATTGACCAAACACACTCAGTGTTTTCAGACAATCTGCCTCTGTCTCTGTCGATGACTCTCTCTGTCTCTCTCTCTGTCTCTCTCTATCTCTGTCTCTCTCTCCCTCTCTCCCTCTCTCTATATGTATTCGTCTCTTTCTCTGTCTCTTTTCATCCTGCTGTACCTGTTGTATCTGCGATCGTGTTTAATCCTTTTACCGCTTAGTACAGCGGTTCTCAGTCTGTGGGTCGCGACCTCCACGGGGGTCGCCTTACAATTTGCCAGGGGTCGCCTGGAACCTTCAGGAATTTTAAAAAAAACTTTTTTAGCCTTGTATCGCATATACTAATATTAATACAATCGTGATTATTACATAAACTAGCCTTCTACTTAAGTGACTTTAATTAATCATTCTCTATTCTTGTACTATGATTCATTTAACAAAATTATTACCTACAACAAATTTTAAATTGTTCTGTTAATTAAAGATTGATAGCCTGTTATGCATGAGGTGCATGGATTCTCAAATGATATGCAGTCAAATACAATCATGGTAGTAAAAACGCGGCGAAGACAGCAACCCAAACTTTTAATCGCTGGAGGTTGCCAGACCTTTGGAAATATTATTAGGGGGTCGCAGGACTAAAAGGTTGAGAAGCGCTGCTTTAGTAGTTCTGATAGCATCGTTTTCCACTGTCAGACGAGATCCCCAAGTGCCCTCCCGTGGATTGAAACTGTAATCAGTATGATTGTTGTATTCGTGAATGAAGTAACTCCACAATGATTTATTGATGCGATAGGTCGTCGTAATATCATAGACGAACTTTGTGTATTGAAATTATGACGATGACGAAGATGATGATATTTTGCTTGTGATCTTGTTTTTTCGATGTTTGCAAAGGTTCGAAACCTTACGTTCGTCATCATTACAGAGGAGCGAAGCTTGCTCTTTGGCTCGATCTCATACCTCGTATCCATCGATCGGACAGTCTCAACGCTAAGTACCACCTGCTAGACCAATACGACAACCGTAGTTCCTTTGAAGACGAAGGTACCAAAGAGTTACGCATGAATGACGATGACGTAGAAGACACTACGATGACGTCAGCTGCTGCTGCAACCACTGAAGATTCATCAGCGAAGATGACGATTACGATGTCTAAGGCAGCAGCTTTTCAGTCTCTGCCTTCGTTCGACTCTACTATTTCGACGACACTAAAGCCTCATAGACTGAATGGGACGCATCTCGTTTCAATCTCGACAACAAAGCCTCCTTCCCGTCTGCCTACCACGGGCGCCTCATCCGCCTACCTTTTCTCGGCTCCGGTCGTCTCTACCACACCCAGAAAGGCAACGACCAAGGTGCGACCCTTAACGACGCCCTTCAGCCCTCGTCTGCTGGTCTCTAACCCTGGCGGGGGTGTGGCAGGAAGCCCCAGGGACCTCAACCTACCTCTGAGTGTGACAATCGCCGTTGGATGCACTCTGCTTCTTCTCAACATTCTCATTTTCATCGTCACCTATCGGCAGAAATCGAAGAAAGACAAAATATCCGCAGATGACATCTCCAAGCAGGGATCAACAGCAGCAGCAGGAGGAGGAGCAGGAGGAGGAGGAGGAGGGATGGGGATGAAGATGGCGGAGGCGGCGGCGGATGAGAGCGACAACTTCAAGAGTAGCACTGGACCTGACTCAGACACAAACAGCTCCATCTCCAGCTTCTCTGCCCGCCTCGCAGCCGAAGAATCGAGACAACTTCAACAGCAGCAGCAACTCCATCATCTTCACCCTCAGCATCACCTTCAACAGCAACAGCAACAACAACAGCTTCCGAGGAATGTTCACTTCAGTTCGACCACCCTTTCAAAATCGCCTTCTCCCGCTGGTTGTGCCCCCGCTCGACCGACTGCCACTGACGATGGTCTGTCGTCGTCCTACAATGTCACATTGCCTTCTTCGAGCAGCAGCAGACGCCCTCCTGCTGTTCCTGCCCGACAAACGAAGCCTCATCTCCTCCTCATCTCCTCCTGCTCTTCGACCGCAGCAGACGATCAGTCCATTCGACGACAATCGTCGACTGATTCGAAGCAAAGCTACGTCATCAACAACGGAAATCCTTCTACAACCGTATAGCTACGCTTGACCGATCGATTCCTCCTCAAGTTCATTCAGGCAGAACAGTCGTCGAAAGAATTACCTCAATTTTTATATTTAGGGGTTTGAACTGCGGTTTAATTCCTTAATTTCAATGATAGCCTTAACCAGTTCGCTGACAAATGTGCAAATGATCAGCTGATTAGTTTACTAATCAACTGAATTTGTTAGTTGCGCTTATGTCAATAAGCAGATGTATTAACAAGTAAATAAAAGAAAACAAATGATACGAAGCTAACTGTTGCTATGCAGAATTGAAGGAAGTGTAGACTTACTAAGATTGATGTGAGCAATTTTCACACGTCGTTCATACCAATGGATCAGCAGATTGGAATTTTTCATGTTATTGGTCAAATGCTGAGGAATTAGCTGACATACTCCGGTCATTTAGTTATCTCTCAGGTCTACAATTAAAACTTCCTTCTTTCAACGAACGATGTCTGCGTCTGATTTTTCTGCTAATCATCGGATAGCAACCTAAGTGATTTCTCTCCAATAGAATATAACTTGTGACTTCGATTTTTAAACGAACACCGGCGATTGGTATATTAATTATTAGTAATTATGGCATGTATGCTAACTTTAAGTAAATGTGAATATGAAACTTAGTATACGTGTAACTGTGTAGTTTGCTCATAACAAGCGAAGAAGTGGAAGCTTTCATCAAACAATCTGTTGCATGTCCGGTCCTCTACGAAGTTTGGGGACTGTTCCTTCTGCGTCTCGGGTCCAACTGCATGGAACGGTCTTCCCGAACATTTAAATCGCAACTTGAGACACTTCTTTTCCAACAATCATACGACTGTAATTGACATTTTTTTCTCGTGCACAGCGCCGTTTCTTTCGGCCTCGGTCGACTACGGCGCTATATAAATTGTCTTATTGTCTTATTATTGTCTTATTATTATTATTATTATTATTATTATTATTATTATTATTATTATTCAATAAAGTTCACCTCTTGCTATCTCTTTACTGATATCTCACTCAAAAGTACTGAATACTCTGCACTTTCAAAGCTCCTATCACGATTCATTTCATTTTCCTAGCCCGTAATCGCCGCCTCAATTGCAATCGCCATCCCCCTTAGACCGTCTGACTGTCTGATCCGTTTGGATCCTACTTAGGAACCGCTTTTACCCTCGCCCGTCTATTGAGTTTGTTTTGAACAAGCGCCTCTGAATATATTGTCTGGTTTCCGTTACATCGCTTCTTTGGACGCAGTAGAAATCTCATGATTACGAACGAGGTCAACATTCATGATATAAGTAATTTGATTTGATTGTATATTATTTTAAGAGACTCTGAGCTATATGAACGTAATTACTCCGGAACTATGGTATTTAACGCTAGTACATTTAATTTGATAGGTGACTTCATATTATGGTTTAATGCTTGAATAAATGATTACTCTTATAATCCACGATCAATCAGTCTGCTGAGTGACTGGTATTGCATGGCGACATGAAACAAAGTGTGACCATGATGTTATTTGCTCTTGGTAAGAAACTGAATCGATCGGATAGAATAATGACGCATCTTTTGATGACTTCTGATAATCTTCTGTTATCGAGGTTTGTCGGAGTTCCATGACTACATACGTTCAATTAAGAAATATTTCATAGATATATTGAAGCATAGGTAAAACAAAGCACCTATGCGTAATCTTATGTGCAATGTGCATGTTTGTCCTGAGGTTAAAATCAGACAGCATTTGCTGGGGACAGAGAGTTACTGCTCTATCGAAGTCAATAAGAGATAAACTAACGTTCAGATCAGTTGGAAACCAATTGGAGACCTATATCTAACAAGACAACGATCTATTCCAGTCATTGTTTCTTATTTCTACTGAGAAGAAGTTACAATCAGGAGTTTTTAGTTCGACTTCCGTTTTGAGTGTTCGTCTGAATGGAGTAACTTCATCCATCGTACATGTATACATCACTGAAATACCTCATTAATAGACAGATTAATATTGATTAACTGACAGGTAGAAAGAACTATACATGTATATATATAATATATATATAATATATATATATATGATGTGCGATGATTTTATGGCATGACTGGATCGACCATTTCTAAGTCGTAAAATTGAGAAACTGTTCGCAGAGATTCAGATTCATTTCATGTAATTACAAAATAACTGAACGAATATGAACAGCAATTCACTGCGTGAATCTGAAATTAATTAAGGTTGAATTATACATTGATTTGATTAAAATTAAATTTGATTGGTTTATTTAAAGGAACTAAAGTAAGAGATTGCATCGTCGTAGTTTATGATGTCATTTAGTGCTGATCAATCTTGTGTATTGATTCATTTTCTTCTGATCAATTTCGTAGTGATGATCGATTGATCTGTTATTGATCGATCTTGTATTGATCGATTTTGCATTGATCGATAAGGTGTTGATCTGTAATTGCTAATCAGTCAAAATATCTTATCGTCTCTCAGTTGAAGTCAATCGTTGCGTCTGAGTATTTTTCCCACTGGATTTTTTGCTACGGGTGTGCATTGGTGGCGAGGTCTTCCCTTTTTCCCAGGAACGGGCTTCTTCTTTTCCCGAGGAACGGGCTTCTTCTTTTCCCGAGGAATGGACTGCGCCGTTTGCCAAGGAAAGGGCTTCGCCTTTTTCCAAGAAAGGGGCTTCTTCGTTTTCCCAGGAATGGACTCCTTCTCTTTCCCAGGAAGGGACTGCGTCTTTTTCCGAGGAAGGGACTACGTCTCTTTCCTAGAAAGGGACTCTTTCGTTTGTCCTCTCTCTCGCCCTCCCCTTGCTCCATCGCCCCCTCTTCGTCGCTGTCATCCTCCTCACCGTCTTCACTCACAGCCGCAGTGGATGAGCCCCTGCCTCTGGACCCATCGTTGTCGCCATCCTCATCATCAGCCACTCTTACACCATCATTGTCATCATCATCATCATCGCTGTCAGTGGATACGATGCTGATACAGAGGTCGAACGTCTGTCTGCGATGACAGCACTCAGCTGCTGAGGAGACAACCTTGGCAGCGGCGCATTCGATGCAGATGGTCTGAGCATCATAACCACCGTCGCCACAGACAACGGTGCCAAGGTCTAAGGATCCATCAACGCTCGTTCCAGGCAAGTCTTTGAGAGCGACGACGTCATTGGTCTTGGAGAGAGACTCTTGGAATGGCGATTCCTGTTGTCTGCTCGCACCAATGACTCCGAAGAGAAGAAGAAGAACGAAGGCGGCAGAAGGCGTCGTCAAACGCACACAATCGTCTCTCCTCATCTCTCTGTCTGTTTGTCTCCTTGTCTCTTTGTCTAAACAACCAACACATACACAAGCGGGTCATGGACGAATGACAACAGCCAACGCTACGCTCTTGTGAAGCACATGAAAGATGGCTGGTGATAGAATAGAGATTGCCTGTCTCAGAATGACAACATGCAGTAACCAATTACTACTCTCAGAACCCACTGGTGACTATAGTTAGAACCAACCAATTACTATAGCTAAGACCTATATAGTGATTATTACAGAAGCCCATTCGCTGCTCATTATCGATACGAAGCTAAAATACTTCGCAATTCAAACAGCTGTTGTGTTGTTTCGTGGCTTCAGTTGTACGATTCTGCAGATGACATCAGAATGCGACAGTTTCCATTGATCGACCTGTATTAATTTAGCGCCAGTCTTGCAATATCATTTCCGATGGAGAGAGTCAGAGAGGGAGGAAAGGAAGGAGGAGTTATGTTACAGGTCCTGTGTTTCATCATTTGCGCTTACATTCGATTCTATTTATATCTTGAAATAAATACGATTTTATCCAGTAGACAAACTGCGAGTGAAAATTAACAATCGCATTGATTCCGGAGCAGAACTAAGTCAACGGTGCAAATATCACTCTGGAACAAATGGAACGCAGATGGAACGGAGTTCCGCTTATTAATAGGTCTAGTGAATTCATGATTCAGTCAACAGATTAACGGATGTCGGTAATTAAACAATTTCATCTAACTAATGAATCAAGAACAATTAAATCAGTTAAATCATCGAATGCAAAAACAATGAAAAACATTGATCAAACAAGGATATTGATTTCCGCATTTTTAGATCACAACAGTCGCATCAGATCGAAAAGAGATTCAAGATACAGATGACGACACGACGATGCAGCATCGTTTTGCATTGTGTTGTATTGTATTGTGTTGTATTGTATAGTGTTGCATTTCATTGTATTGTTTTGTATTGTATTGTATTGTGTTGTATTTTATTGTATTGTGTTGTATTGTATTGTATTGTTTTATATTTTTTTATTGTTTTGTATCCTTTTGTATTGTATTGTGTTGTTTTGTATTGAATTGTATTGTTTGTTTGTTTCTGATCATTTCTAATGCTATTCTCGCAGCATTGACCCTTCAGAATCGCTCCCACAGTGCATTGCGCCCCTATAGAGAAAAGAAAGGTTTTGAAGCGAGATAGAAAGAGATAGGGAGACATATGTCACCAGAGCGAACAGAAGAGGAAAGTCAATTCCGTGAAGTGATCGACCTAGTCCTAAAGTATGAACTAGCAGATGAACTGGATTTTGCCACTGACAGTGCGAGCAAAAACTTAAAGCCAGTTGGCAGATCTGAGATGACTCATGAATGTGGCAGAAAAGAGGAATACTCAGGGTCACTCATCACTGCCCCGTGGAAGAAAGATCAACTCTATGATCTACACGATACTACACTGTGTGGAGTCAGTGTGGTATCATCTCATGAAGCAATGGTGTTCAAATATGATCGCACTTTCTACGGCTGCAACCTCGTCTATCTACTGAATTAGCGGCAGTTTAGTGCACAGGTGATTAGGAGCAGTCGCCAGTAGGTCATTGAAAAGTATCCGTATATAATTACATGAAGCAATGATATCCTCATAATTATAATTATAGCAATAAATGATATATTGACGCCTGCTAACAGAAATGCTTTGGAGCGTCGTATCAGATGGGAGGAGGAGGAGGATTAGAAGAAGAGAGAAGGAGGAGAAGGAGAAGAAGGAAGAAATGAAGGAGGAAACGAACAGGAAAAGAATGAGGAGAGGAGGATGAAAAGGAGGAGAAACAGGAGGAAGAAAATGAGAAGGAGGAAAATGAGGAGGATTCTGGAGACCTGCGATTGTATTGACCTGTGTTAAAATGTTGGTTCGATTAAATGACCGAATCGATTGAGAATAGAACTTCTCTGTTTTTTTTACATAATATAAAGTGAACTCGTAGAAACGATGGCGTCCAATTTCCAATCAATTACCCAGAAACAGGTTTAGTTTATTTCCTGTGATTACAACGGAAGCCATATATACATACACATATATGCATGAATAGATAGATATATATATATTATTGCTACCAATAGATATAAAGCGTTGCAGCTCTAGATATGAGCTATTATTAATCTGCCAATTAGTTTTCCATTTGATATGTGTGGCTTCACGAAAGCGTCGAAGGTGAGACAATCCAAACAGACAGGTAGAACGACGACGACGACGACGACGAAGCTTCTCATGTAATAATAAAAATGCTTCTATAGCGCCCAAGTCTACTCTCAGCATAATGCCAATCTCGTCTTATCTAAGTAAATTCTACATAATTTATTACAACTTTGATGCCGCTTCTGAATCTCTGTTTTTTCTGTACGTGATTCTTGTTTTCATGTGACGTTTTAGTAGAATTTAGTTGCGTATAATCACTTATATAGCGCCAGCTTAAATTTGCGTAAGATTCATTCAGATGGGATGGATGGTCCTAGTCATTGATACGTAGCGTTGGTACGGGCCCACGTGTGTGTCCATGTGTGTGTCCATATGTGTGTGTCCATATGTGTGTGTCCATATGTGTGTATTCATGTGTGTGTGTGTGTGTGTTCATATATGTGTGTCCGCGTGCGTGTGTCCATGTGTGTGTTTATGTATGTGTCCATGTGTGTCTCTATATGTGCGTGATCATATGTGTGTGTTTCTGTGTTTTTGTTTGTGAAGTTATGGCGAAATGACAATTGCAGCGCTGGTCTATTGCTCCATCATCATCTCAGCTGCCTTCAAATTGATATAGCGCCTTTTCAATTGACCGGTCAAAGCGAAAGGTTCAAAGTATGCATAAGGAGGTCTGCTGAGCGATGTGGTCGTCGATGATTTAGGAGACTGCATAATCACACGTCCAATCAAACAATGGGTGTTACGAAGAATCGTTCCTCTTTTATGCAATTGACCCCTCCCTGTGTCCGGTCGAAGAGTCACAGATGACCGTCTTAATTATGCACACCAGCAGAGGGCGACGGAGAAGCCGTCTCACGGCGTATGAATATGCGATGACGACGTACGTCCAATATTTGCACCAAAGAAAGTAGTTCTTTTATCGGTGAAGACATAGATCAGAAGTTTATTGGCGAGATTTCGGCAAAATCACGGACTGCAGCAGAGATGATATATATATATATACATGCATGTATATAATTTGGGTATATATATATGCATATATATGGGTATATATGCAGCGTAGAGAGAGGAAGACAGACTGTGACAACGACGGAGGCAGACATACATAGATAAAAAGCGAGAATAATATACAGAGTGAGCCAAAAAAGTAACCCCCTAAAGTTTTTTGCTAATATTTCTGCCAAAAGTAGGAAATATTAAATGGAATTTAACAGGTTCAAACCCAATTCATAATTGCATATAACTGCCAAAATTTACTAAAATATTTCAAACAGAAAAAAAATTATGTCACTTATATTGAGTACAACCATTGATTTTTGCTGGTCAAAAAACATTTAACGCCGCAAAAAGTTGTAAAAGCAAATTTATGAAGTCGCATTTCAAGTAGTTGTAATAAAACACACTTCATAATTATTATTATTGAGAAAAAAAACCTGGAAATAATTGCATATGGAAGTCACTTTGACATCATTTAGCAAGCAGTCGATTAAATTGGTGAATAAAAATATTTCGCGATTAATCCTTTTATAATAGCATTTGTGACAAAATAAACATGGACAAGGTGTCCATGACAGATACAATCCGTATACAGACACTTCAGGAATCATGAGCATGATCTTGGAGCCAAAGCTGTAATCAAAGCTCTCTCTGAAAACATTGCAGCTGAGCACTTATAAAAAATATGCGAACACATTGATGATAGGAGGTGGGCGGTGGAACGTCATAAGGGCAGCGGAAGGCAGAAATCTATCGGCACCCGAACAAATATCGAGCATGTTTTTTAAAATTTATAATTGTTTGAATCGGGCAGCACTTCCTCGCAGTCTTTCCTCCTTCTCCTTCAGTACCTCCTTTTCCTCTTTCTCTTTCTCCTCCTCCCTCTCCTTCTCATTCTCCTTCTCCTACTCCTTCGGAGTTCTCCTTTATACGCCTCCTCACCTCCTACCTCCTCCTCCTTCTCTATCACCACCATCACCTCCTCCTATTTCACCTTTTGACTTTCTTCCCTGAGGGCAACTTCTCTCTCTCTCTCTATATATATATATACATATATATATATATATATCTTTCTCTCTCTCTCTATATATATATATATAAATATCTGTCTTTCTCTGTCTGTCTGTCTGTCTCTTTCTCTTTCCTTTCTTTGTCTCTGTCTCTGTCTCTGTCTGTCTGTCTGTCTCTCTCTCTCTCTTTCTATCTCTGAATCGGTTGACTGCGTGGACTTGACAGTGACAGTTGGTCCATTCAATGAAGTGCGTTTGTGAGGCACTTAAAATGTGCTACATAAACTGTTCTGATACACAGACGTACACACATACACTCGAGTCCTCTCGACGTAATTGGTCGTATTTTCAGCTGTTCAACATCCCTCCCTAAAAGGCTACTCCTCCATTCCAGCCTCTCCCTCCATTCCAGCCAATCCCTGCCTCTCAGCCTTTCCCACCATCTCACTGTTGCCCTTCATTCCAATCTATACCTCCCATAGCTTTCTGTAGGCCCCTATGTCTTCCTGGACTCAACTACTGCCCTTGATCTAAAACAATATCTATCATTTTCAATATTTCCGGCATTCATACACTGAGGAGTTTTTCCAATTTCTTTCTATTCAGAAGAATATTTCACCTGACGTAGCCTTCATTTTTGAATGAGATTGATTCTACGACAAGCGTATCTTGCCATTCATAGGTGCAATGTTACTCACACCAAATCCCTGTTGATATCAGAGGCCTTTTATCCGCGCAAGGATTTCAATGTATGGTAACATTAATTTTGCATAAATTGTTTTATACAGCGAATAAGATTAAAAACCTATACCATTTAGAGCGCATAGTGCTTTGTATGGGGCTCCACTTAGCAATTTCAAAACCCCGGATACTTTCCTTCAAGGCTTCTAAAGATTCGAAATTGATAGACTCATATAGGCCTACTCAGAACAAACTGCCTTGACGATAGCCTTGCAGGAAACGCATAAGAATAAAGCTCAACTCCAGTGAACGGAACATTTTACAGTTTACTTCACCAAATCCACATAGGGTGTGTATGTATGTGTGTAAATCTTCTTGGGATTTATGTACCACCCATTCTTTACTGTTAGAGGTAAATATTGGACCATTAGCGTAAGAGTTCAATAACTTGTGTCAATCCAACCTCCTCAGGTGTTCCATCATTTACTCAGAATCTCTTGTGATTCCAAATCCACTTTGTCCAATCAACGAAGCATTTGCGAACAGCCGATTGGCTTAGCTGAACTCTCTGAACTTTGACTACATATGAACTCACAGAGGGCTTTCACTTGCCTCGTTCATTTCATTTGATAGATTAGCGCTAGATAAGGTGATGAGATTTAACCGATGACAGAAGTTAAGTAACATCGATCAAATCATCAAATCCAATTCACCATCCTCTTTCTTACCTACATCGGTTAATACTCGATAAAGAGAGAAAATCTCGACTGAACGAAGAAATATATCGAGAGAGAGAGAGTGGATCACGTGGTTTCTTCCAGTATTCAAATAGGCAAACAATGTCATCACCCCTAACTCGTAACTATTTCTTTTCTTATAATGAATTACCTCTGCATCTCCCAATTTCCCTTAGCTTGAATTTTGAGCACAGTATGTGTGCTGATTCGCTCTGAAATTATCACCATTCGTGAGTGCTCCATTTGGTGAGTGAGGCCGGGCTTATAAAGCAAGCGTGCAAGATTGCATATTGAAATATGAACAACCTTCAGTTGTTATATAGAGTGTCGGTGTAATGTGTTTAATTCAAAGGTAAAAATGTCCAAATGTCGGCATTTAAAGAAAACCACGTTCTGAAAAAGTCACACTGACCTACACATTCGCATGAGAGCGTTTTGTAAAACTTTTCCCGTCTCCAGAGCGTTTCCAGCCCTCCTGGTTACAGAAGTAAACATTTTCCTATTTATAGTTTCGATCATATTTGAGAGAAGAGTTCATTGATCAGCCATTTCGAACTTCTCCAATTGTAATCATCAACCAGATCAGAAAGAGCATTTATTACAGACTGATTGCGATTACGACTTGTGAAACCAATCATTGGCCAGACTCCGGTAACGTAACCCACAGCTCTACACACCATCAAATAAAGACGGATTAATTGCTCCCATGTGAAGATGAGGTTCATTGTAGAGCGACCTTTGATCGGTCAGAAATCGAAATCGGATTAGTGTAGACGGGAGTCGAACTTAAGTCACTCCTATTCGATGTCTTTGGGCTATAGGTAGGGAAAGGTATATAAGGTAAGCTGAGGTGAGATAAATTGATATAATCCTAATAAGGCAGGTTAAAGTTAATTGAGGCGCCATAAAGTGTCCGTATTAACCTGATCCCTCAGAGATAAGATCCTGATGCTAAAAGATATTTTGTCTCAAACCAATGTTTAGGTTTTGATGATAGAACAAGAAGAATAATATAAAGCAGTGCTTTTTATGTGGCGGAACTTGACGGAACGCCGTTCTGGCACAATTTATTAAATTGCTAAAAAATAAAGATAGCAGTTGTGCCAAACAGTTTGTATTCAATGTTACTATAAAATAAGTTTTAAACTACCGGTTTTGTTTTTGGCATTTTATTTATGAGCGACTGAACTGCCATGTTCTAACTTCTAACGTCTAAGCCAAGTAACAAGCGAACTCTGTGCATCCTCTCTGGTATAAAACGCGGCCACGCAAAAATATTGAGACATTAAAATCGTTGACAGCTAATTTTAGCGTCATTTCTTTCGACATAACAGATGAGTTCCGGCACATTTATTTAGAAAAAAGCATTGATATAAAGGAACATTAAAGCTGACAGACGATGACAGTTGATATTGGCAGCGTCGATCATCATATGCTCTACTGATTAGAGCTGACAAGATCCAGTGGCTAACTTAATCTTCTTCAGGAATAAGTGATCCATGGAAAGTCAGTGATGCGCATCGCTTAGAGTTGCTGAGCCAGAAGAGAGATGTTTTCTACTGATGTCGTTCTAGTAAAACTCCTACTTCACAGTCTGTCCATATAAATATTAGGACGAATCGAATTTCCTATCTAATAAGGTTTCACTGTATGTTTAAATATGAGGTCCATAAATACGTATGTGTATAAGTTTGCGTGTGTCCAGGTTTAGGTGTTTCTTTGTGTTTGTGTGAGTGTGTTTGTGTGTGCGTTTGGGTGTAAAGTGATCCTCTTCTATATTTGTTTTATTTTCTTATGGAGGGCGACGTGTCCTGTTTGTCTGATGGTGAACGAGTCTAGCCTTTGTCTTCTGCTGCTGCTGTATCTATTTGTGTAGCTATTGTTTGAATTCGTCGATCGGTCGTGTGAAGTTAGCATCTGTCCTCCTAAAAAGAGTCTCCTCATCTCCACCTCCTCTCCTTCTCAATGATATCCTCTGGAAAATCGCTTCCTTTCGACTCTGTCTTCAAGTCTCCTCGGATTATCGTCACTCCATTCTAAAGTCGAAGAGGATGCGACGGCTTCAGCAGTAGAAGCCACAACAGTGGCATTGTCCATCGTGTCGATAGGTCAGAGCTCTTCACAAAGGGCGACAAACGACGAACACGACTTCGAGCGAACATTAGCGCACGGATAATTGAGATGGAAGGCAATTCAATCTAACGTAGCATCGTTGCAGCATTCTTCATCACCACCACCATCAGCAGCCGGTAGCTCCAGCATCCCAGTGCCAAGCGACGACGGAAAGAATAGATGTAGAAATAATCATTGTGGTTTCTAAATTAAAAGGAATTTGAATGGTTTGTCAAACTGTTGCTCAGGAATCATGTGAATATATAAGACGAGGTGCCATATAAATTCACTGAATAACTTATTTTAATGAATTGAAAGACAGTTGCAGGTATCTGGTGAGGGACAAATCTCGAAGAAAATATAACTTCGCAAAACCTTTGATTAGAGTTCTACACATTTTGAGCTCACGATTATCACTCCTAGATGTAGATTTTTGTATCGAGTTGTTTAAGACAAATCGAATCTGAATTTCTTTTATTAATCCTTGCAGTGTATTTATGACTACACCTGCAAGGATGTCATTTCGACTCAGTCTTAATCGAAGGTTTCATGGTTGACCTCAATTTACAGAAGATATTGAATCTCTGTTGACCAGAAGCCAACGAAGATTAGGGATTTACACCGGTGAATAAATTGATAGGAATAGGGGGTGGACTACGAAAAGAAGATTTCGTTAATCGGTGATCAGTGAATTCGTACAAATATCAAAGAAAAAGATGTTAAGGGGATTTCGCTAATCGACTGGAATCCGTAGAATAATCAGGAAGAAGCAAAAGATGTGAAGATGATTTAGCATCGATTGACTATTATACAGAGAAGAGATGACGATGATAGAGAGACTTTTAAGGAAAACTACATTGAGTGCAATGTCTTTCTCTCATCGACCAACAACAGTCGAAGTGAGCTTTTGTGGATTAGAGTTGTGTTGCTGAAAAAATGCATCCGCTTAGATAGAGAACTGGATTAATGGAAGATGGAAAAGACGGATGGAAAGACCGTGAAAATGCTAGTAATAATGAGAATAAATGGATGCTTACAAAGTGTCTGACTTTCACAACGAAAGTGAAATAAAGATTCTAATGGGAGACCTACTCGTGTTCAAGACATCTATAGAAAAGTGAAAACGGAATTCTGACCAGAATTAATTCTTCTGCGTTTTCTGAATTAGTTAAATTAAGTCGTTGCTAAGGCTATTATTTTGACTGACTGACTCACTCACTCACTCACTCAAAAGAGAACAAGAAAGAATCGGAATCTCTCTTTGTCTCATTTTGCTTTCATAGTTCACTCTTATAATGATGACATTTATAATTTAAGAATACTGGTTAGCAACATGACAGGATGAGAGACAGACTTGGAATGAGAGATATAATGAGAGACAGACAGACAGAGATATATATGTAGAGAGAGAGAGAAGGAGAGAGAGAGTTTATTGTGGAAGATCAGATGAAAAAATCGTGGTAAAACTAGTAATAATGATTACGAGCAAACGATGGTCTGTATGTGACTAAGCGAGACCTCGTGATTAAATAAAAACGAGAATAACTTAAAAGACTAAAAATGAAATCATGGAAAGACGACATGAGAGCCAATGAGTGATTCAGACACCAAACGATCGGTGATGGAGAGATTCGTTTACGTCCAGAATTATTTCTTAGCCACAAATTTACCACAAATCACTAATCAAACTAGAAAGACATTCGAAGAAAAGTCGGCTGGACTTCCGAGCGTTCATACATCTCAATGAGTTGATAGATATAATATTAGTATTAACTAAATTCGTTAGGAGTTGTCAAAGAGCCGGTTCACATGTCAGATCTGGCTCCCTGATGATGTGCTTCTGGCCCGCGGAGCTTTGGTTAACTAACGCACAATTTGAGAAAAAAGGTTCGGATTTATTGTCTCTACAACTCAGTGAGATTTATGCCAGTGAGGACGATTTTTAAGACTAATTTGACTGTTCATTTGCTAAAATGCACAATTTAAGATTAAATTTGAGCATACACAACATTTACTTGTGACAAGTTCATCTCGTCCTCTATCAGCTTCTTACTCCTATCTTGTCTAAACTCAAAAATCATTTATTTTCTGTGTGCTATGATTAAAAAATTGTCTTGTAATGCGTCTCTTAAGTAAGACTCTGTTGTATTAAGGCACGCTATAAATGAAAGTTGTATTGTATTCTGCTCAGATGTTTTCTGATGCGCCTCTTAAATTGGTAGGGCGCTGTATCGAAGGATCCGCTCCTAAATACCTGCGGGAACTATGCTGTGTCGCACCCTGTGTCCAACGCCGAGGCTCCCTCCGCTCTTCCTTACAGGTCGAGCTTCTTGTCCCTCGTTCTCGGACTTCTATGAGGCAGCGCCGAGCCTTCTCGGTTGCTGCCTGGAATGGGCTCCCTGTCACCCTCCGCCTTGTGCCCAGGGGACACTCCACCATGTTTTATACTAAGCTTCAAATTGTCCTGTTTAGCCGGGGTGGGATCGGGAGCGCTTCTGAGTAGATGTCTTGAAAGGTCGCTACATAAATCCTCTAATTAAAGTAAATAAATAAATAAAAATATTACCACTGGGCTGACATTAAAATAAGGTTGAACACCTTATGGGGGCATTGGGACATTATGGGTGCATTGGCTCTCCATTCAGTTGAAATTCACCCTCAGCTTCAGAGTTTGAATCTATTGAATAATTTTGACCGAAAACTCAATTAATTACCTTCTCCTATAAAGACAAAAGACAAAGAAAGCGAAATGAGAAGAGAACATCGCGCAAAGAAACTCTACCGTCAACTTCTGAAGATTCTCCGCTTCCTTCTCTTGTCTTCCAGTTGTTGCTGCTCCTCTTCCTCCTCTTCTTCCTCTTCCTCTGGCGTTCCTTTGACGGCGACTGAGGAGACTTCGTTGTCACTCGGAACCGTTTATCGAAGCTGAGCGATTGTCGTTGAGATACCGTCGAATTTATATGGCTCCCGATGCGAGTTAATCAGAATGCTAGAGCAAGAAGGATGATATTGATCTGAAGCCGACGACTGCGTACAGTGCGTAGGCTGAGAGAAAGGGCACGGAACGTACAGCAGCACCAACTCACTGACACACACACACCCCTACACACTCACATTGTACAAGTTTTGATAAAAGACTATCAACACACCCACCAAACACACCCCACAATCTCACACCCACACCACTCACTCCACAAGGCAGTCAGATGGCCGCCTTGCGGGCTGTCACACAATAAAATTCAACTCATTTTAAACTTCTAATAATTTGTAACTTATGATAAATTGTCAGTTTGAATCACTAAGTAACAGTTAATAACCTCAATTAAAATATTTAAGTGAAATGTTCAGGTATTGTTGACGAATCTTTCCTCCGTCCTTCCTGAAAGTTTGGTGGAGAAATTGAGAGAAATCTCAATTGTTTGCATTGAAATTGCATTTATTTCGTTGTTTTATTGAACAAACCTGTAGACAGAGAGAAGAGAGGGAGAGGGATATTTGACACAGAGAGAGTAAAAGAAAGAGAGAGAGAGAGAGAGAGAGAGAGAGGAAGAAAGAAAGAAAATGAGAAAAAAGAAAATAAAGACAAAAGTTAGAAATAAAGAGCGAGAGAAAGAGACGGGGAGGGAGCGAGAAAAGCGAGATTGAGAAAGAAAGAGAGAGATATATATATATAGAGTGAGAGAGAGAGAGAGAGAGAAAGAGAGAGAGAGACTGCTATCAGTTGTTAGGACGTCGAGATATGTGTCGATGTCCTTATGATTTCGTGTCTCCGTTGAACAATGCAATTGGCTCAATTCCGTCTCAATCGCCAAAGAAGAGGGAGAATCATCGTCACCCAACGAACGACGAGCCCCTCTCCCCTCTCTCCTCTCGTCTCTTCTCTCTTCTCTCTCTTCTCTCTCCGTATCTCCGTTCTCTCTTAACTATTTTCTTCTCTACTCTCTCTTCTCTGTCTTCTATATCTTCTATCTTCTCCTTCTCCCTTCTCTCCTTTCTCTCTCTTCTCTATTCTCTTTTCCCTGTATCCTCTCTGGGTCAGGCGGCGTCGTTTCGAATACTATGACGACATGACTGTGAACGAAAGAATGGATAGGTGAATGGATGGAAGATGGGATGGATGGATGGGGATAACTGAATCGATAGATTGATCGATCACTTGACCTCAGATGGATTGGAAAACATGAATTGATGAATGAATGGATTGATGGATGACCAATTGTATTTACTGGTCATCGTCTCGACCGGTAGAATACAATGACAAGAATACCTGACGTGACGTGGACATGTAGAGGAGTGGGATATTATGGTATTATTAAAGAGGAGACTCCACAGGGACCGATGGGTCCGCCTGCAGGACCTACCATTTCTAACTAACCATAAAGCTGCAGGTTGAGATGAATGCGTGCATAATCATGTTTACTTATTATAGGTTTTCTAGTTTGAAGAGAAGGAGTTTGCTTTTGCAATATCTATAAAGATGCCAAGGCAGTATTCATTATGATCCACAGCATTAGGTGTTTATCCTGTAGGTCGATTAAGGTCATCTTGGTAGAGTCCCGGCTGAAATCCATCTTCGGTTGGACATTCTGCGCATTGATTTGTAATAAAATCATAATAATTGTCCAACATACCTGTTTTTTCAAGCAATTTAAAGAAAGTAAAATTGAGATTGGTCTGAAATTTTTTAATATCTTCTCTGAGGGTCTGTTAATAAATGATAACCACTTTTGCAATTTTAAGGTAGTGAGAATTTCGCAAGTAGTATAAGAGATCAGTTTATAATAGCACAAAGTAGGTCGATACAGTGGCTATGAAGCCGAGTATCGGGTTAGGTCATATCTAGGAATAGACATGCAGACAGACAGACAAGGAGGAAGGGATGTACAGAGAGAGAGACTGTAGACATTTCTGTAGGTTTTTAATAATTATGGCAAACATGACGAACAGCTGTCCCAAAGAATGCAAATCGAAAGTAAACTGCCTGTTGCGTCCGTCCGTCCGTCTATACCCTCACATGGATGGGTCCGCCTCTTCATCGGCCACTCTCCCTCCTTCACATCGTACGCAATATCGTCCCTCTTTCCGCCTACCCCTACCTCTATAGGTGCTACTCTCCCTTGTGGCCACCTTATATCTGTCCCACAATTAATAAGGTTGAGATTGTGGAAGTCAGCATTTGGCAACGGTCTGTCATTCCTTGTGTCTGTCTACCTCTCTGTCTATATCACTCTCACGCTGTCAGACAGACAATGAGAGAGACAGCCAGAGACAGAGACAGAGAGCGACAGACAGACAGTCTGTCTGTCTCTGTATATCTACCTGTCTCTGTCTGTCTTTCTGTCTGTCTGTATCTCTCTGTTTGTCTGTCTCTGTCTGTCTGTCTGTCTGTCTGTCTGTCTGTCTGTCTGTCTGTCTCTCTTATAGAAAATGAATCTGATTGTGAGCGCAGTGGTTCGCTCGCTACCTTCTGCTCCACCTCCTTCGATCCATGTAGCATCATCAGCATCATCACCAGCCGCTGAAGCCGAGAGTGCGTCGTCGATCAGAAGAGGATGACGAAGGAGGACAACAGATCCGATTACCTGACAAATACTATAGGTCCACTGATCGCCAACTGAACGCACATGCAGACATACGGAGAGGCACATACAGACAGACATACAGGCACGTACGGACACACACAGAGGCATAGACAGACAGACATAGGGTGGGGTGGACATGAACACACACTTATGCAGAGGTACAACAACATATTCATAAATAGAATCAATTAGACACAAGGCGGTTGAGATGCAGACATACGCAGGAATACGAAGAGACAGAGAGACAGAGACAGAGAGACGAAGAGACGGATACGGAGACAAGCAGACGAAGGGGAAGATTTAAAGAGACATTGATCGCATTCAGGCAACGACGGTCTATTATTAGATTAGATGAAATTACGTCGAAACCAAATTAGCTGAATTGTGTAACCCGAAGAAATCCTCAGTACAACAGTGACATTACTATCAAATTAAGTTTCCTTTGAACGTTTCGAGTGCTCGGAAAAAACAAGAGACGTAAATGAAAGCGAGATAAAGAGATTGACCCACCATTGATACTTGCCTTCACTGCTTTGATTGGTCCATTAAAAAATTTCTACATGCTTTCAATGCTCTGATTGGTCCAATCAACCATTGCTACATGCTTTCAATGCTCTGATTGGTCCAATCAACCATTGCTACATGCTTTCAATGCTCTGATTGGTCCAATCAACCATTGCTACATGCTTTCAATGCTCTGATTGGTCCAATCAACCATTGCTACATGCTTTCAATGCTCTGATTGGTCCAATCAACCATTGCTATATGCTCTCAATGCTCTGACTGGTCGAATCAAACGTTGCTACTTGCTTTCAATGCTCTGATTGGACCACTCAACCATTGCTATTCGCCTACATTGCGTTGATTGATCTAATAATCTAATCACCCAGTGTTGCTTGCTGTCACTGCTCTAATTGGTCCTGTTGAAAGGGTTCAAACAGGTTCTTCTCATATGAGAAATGCTTCAATCGTTGAAGATTCGATGGCCAATCGCCTCCTTTGTTGAGCTTACTCGATGTAAGACACGAGACTCAATTTTAAGCCAGAAAGATACTTGAAGCCAGTGAGAACTGTTAGGACGACAATTGAATAGGGTGATGCTGATACCATCATCGTCATCCTCATCCTCATCATCACTTCCAACAAACCACAACTGAAGGTTGTGCACTTTTTAGGAACTGAGTACAAAGAGTTATAATATTAAAACTGTATCTACGCAGAAAACTTTCAACTCTGGCAAGAGTGACGAGTGAGTATTGATTTTCAGTCAGTCCTTTTGCGTCGATGTGTGTCTGTCCGTCTGTGTGTTTGTGTGTCTGTGTGTCTGTCTGTGTGTCTGTGTGTGTGTCTGTCTTTTGACCAATCGTCCGTATATCGATCGCCTTTAAAGCCGGCAAATTAGAAAGACTGGCCTCTCCCTCTCTTAATAAGACTTCAACATTCTAGAACCGTTACTTGAGTCTCCAACGGCTGATCTTGCAACGCGCCAGCAATAAGGTTCTCAGTTCAATCTCAGACAATTAGAAAGTCGCTCTCAACAAAGGCCGTGATTATCACATGACCAACTGTTTGTTGGCAGGAACCTTACGACTGCACTCCGTCGCTTATTGACCGTTCCATCGCATTTGCTCTGCTTCCAGGCAATTTCGGCTGATTTTGTGGCGAGTTCGAAGCCTAAGGTAATAATTAGTCTCCCTTTAGTCGATCGATTAGCCACCTAAGTATGTGAGGATGTTGTGTCTAAATGCAATGAATGAAATGAGTGACATATGCGATGGTCTAATGACAACGTCTTTGTTAAAAGAACTGACATGTTAATTGGTAATCATTGATCTCGTAATAGCTGCATAGTTGAGCCTTTTATCCGCTCTCTCTGTATTCAGATTCTCTATAGATGCAGTCCAATCGCAAATGCAAGATTGGAATAAGCAAGTCAATACCTCATTATAAATGATCTAATTAAATTAAAATAATCCTAATTGAAAACGAAATCTCAAAACTATTAAGGAAATCTTTCGAACCGTGTGCAATGCAGGGCCACCATCGCACATAAAGGTTTTCGAAGCAGAAAGAGATTAGGCCAAGAATGGGGTAGCGTAGGTAGATGGTGAGATTCACTTCTCGTTGAAGAATCGGTTAGTGTAGGTAGATGGTGAGATTCACTTCTCGTTGAAGAATGGACTAGTGTAGGTAGATGGTGAGATTCACTTCTCGTTGAAGAATGGACTAGTGTAGGTAGATGGTGATATTCACTTCTCGTTGAAGAATGGGGTAGTGTAGGTAGATGGTGAGATTCACTTCTAGTTGAAGACTGCGCTAAGAAAACGCATTGACTGTATGATCTTAATAATGTCTAGTCGCAAATGTCTGGTAGGGTGCTCTTCACCTATACATGTATGTAGTTAGTGTTGTGTTGGTGTTGGTGGCAGATGGTCGTAGTATTCTGATTAGCAGATTGGGGACTGACAGACTACATGCGTTCCTGATCGTTGACATTTGTCTTTGAATTGGCTTCAACCAATAATTTCATTCATTTCAATATCTTCGAATTTCGTTCCAGTCGCTGTCGTTTCGTTGGAAACAAATCGAAGACGACGTCTGGAATTTGTCCAGACATAGAACAAGAGGTCGCAGGTGCCACCAATTGTCACTCCTTAGGTCTGCCTGCTTGCACGTGTGTGTATGTGTCTGTCTTTGTATGTCTCTGTGCGTGTATCTATACGTGCGGGTGTGTTAATGTACACTGGCTTCTAATAACTTCAGAAGTTGCCCCTAGCGTTTGAAGCCTGACAGACAGCCCTTGAACCGAGGTCATAACAGAGGCCATCAAGAGTTCATGACCTCATCTCAGCCACAAAACAGATTTTCCACAACTTATTCACTACAGGAAGTTATAGGGGTTTGATTCGTAAAAATCTGTCATCAGTTTGATTTCTCACCAATCGGTAAATGCATTAAGCGTGACCGCGAAGCTGCTTGGTTGATTGGTAAAACAATGGACTCTCTTATCATTGTCACTTATTAGTCCCAAACCTATAATTATTGTTATGGTATATGGGAAACACGCGCATGTAAGCACACATGTATGCATACACGTACGTGCACTTATACGGAACAGATGGCCACACATTGTATACCATAGCTATTTATCGGCATTTAAATAGCAACAAGCTAAGGAGATGTCACTGGGACGAGCGAGCATTTACTATAGGTCAGTTGTTGGCAGTTGAAAATTCTTCTAAGTAAAGAATTCATTTTCAGAAGGTCAACAGCTCTGTTCGAATAATATTCAGATAGTGTTTTGAATAGTTATGATTCTAGAAGTAGCTAATTCAATTCTTCTGTAGTCAAGAACCATTATACATACGGTCCTTAAAAGAGCCGAAGAGAAGGAGTGTCAGATGTTGAACTCCCTCCTTTCCTTATTCGACGTCGACCAGGGAAGATCTTTCTAAGGTTGCTAAATCTGTCGTCCATCATGCAATCAAGTGCTGTTCCAAAATAGAATGTCACGATTAGGGCGGATTCTTATACCACGAAAAGTCAAGACCTAATTCCGATGGAAACCCCACCACATCTTTATCACGAGGCTACGATAATCGACTGTTGCAAGATAACAAAGCCATGGCCAACCTTTGCCAGACCCAAGTGCAGTAAGGAGGGTACAAAAAGGAGGAGAAGAGGGTGGAGGAGGAGGAGGAGAAGGAGGAGGAGAGTGAGAATAAGAAAGGAGGAGAGGAGGTGAGAAGGATGGTTGTACTTTGATATGTCGTTAAATTACTTTCTCAACGAAATCGTTTCGACTCGCCTGTTTCTTTTCGGGCTAATAGTTAACTATACTGTTAAGAGAACAACCGTAATTGTCAGTTGGTTGATCAATGTCCATCTGGGACCGACGACCGTCAAGATTATGTTCACCCTACGACCAATGCAGCCCGGTTTATCTAGCAACAACTGTAGCGGGTGCCCCAATGGACGTCCTTCTGTCAGTGTGTCTGTCAATCTGCCCGTCTATCTGTCCGTCTGTCTGTCTGGGTGTCTGAGTGTCTGTCTGTCTGTTCTGAGTAGCGGTCAAAGAGCAGTGCTTCAATAGGCCAAGGATTCAACAGCAACGATAGACCGACAATTGAAATCATTGGCAGTTGACTTCTTTTGTATTCAAATTCAAACTATATGCGACAGAAAGATCTGAAACATTATATCGATCGATCGAACAGTTGATGTCATTTCCTGTCTTACGATGGAGTTACGATCACGTCTCAGTGGTTCACGTTTCCTCCTCCTCCTCCTCCTAATCATCCTAATTCTCACCTATTCCCAGGTGATCAGTTCATCACCACCCCAACCACCGACCTCCTTACTCCAAGGATTCCAAGACAGAGCACCTTCGGATTCTGGTGCAACAGGTGCATTCTACGATTACTATCCGGCGGATGACGACGAAAGTCAATGGACTGGAACAGGAGTCATCGATGCGAGTCTGGACGAGGCAGAGGTGGAACCACCTGCGCCTGGAGCGGCATCGCTGGCATTTGTCTTTGACACAACGGGTTCCATGTATGACGACCTCGTGCAGGTGATCGAAGGGGCCGCTAAGATACTCGCAACAACACTTGCCATGAGAGAAAAGCCGCTCTACAGTTATGTCCTCGTTCCTTTCCACGATCCAGGTCAGTCTGTGGCGCTACAGAAGCGATTGTATGTTGACATCGTTTCCTCATTTACTAAGCATTCATTGAGATCTACTCATTTCACACTTCGACCATTTGTCTCATTCGTTTAATGGTCAATTTCAGTAGACAATTGTAGTTAGACTATTAATCGATGAGTGGTGTTACAATCTGGAAACGGTCGTCTTCGGTGTCCTTTCCCATTAGACTGCAAACAGGCGTTTCTTCCAGTGGAAAACGTGACCACCGATTGGTTAGAGTATGGGTTCGATCCTCCTCCTCTTCCTCCTCCTCCTCCTCCTAATCTTCTCCTCCACCTCCTCTTCTTCTTCTTCCTTCCCTCCTCCTTTTCCTCCTCCTCGTCATCCTCCTCCTCCTCTTCTTCCTCCTCCTCCTCCTCTTTCTACTCCTCTTCCTCCTCCTTCTCCTCTTCATCTTCCTCCTCATTTTCCTTCTCTTCCTCCTCCTCTTCCTCCTCCTCCTCCTCCTCCTCTTCTCTTCCGCCTCTTCGTCCTTTCTTCTCCTCCACCTCCTGTTCCTTCTCCTCCTCTTCTTCTTCTCTTCCTCCTCATCTTCTTCCTCTTCTTCTTCCTCCTCCTCCTCCTAATGATGATAATAATGAACAATAATAAGCGATAGATAATAATATTAATAGCCTTCTGACGAACCATAAAGTCGATCGTCTCATTTCTTCCATAAGTGGAGAGAGGCGTGAAGCGTCATTTTTCTTCCTTGTTGATACATGTATGTATCCAGCGCAACACCCTTATGACCTTCAACAGTGCCTTCCCATTGACCCCAGAAGACGAGACCTGACCACTCGAACAACTGATGTAACACGTGCGCAACGACGATTCTCAGAGCAATGTTCCCTCTAATTCAGCGCCTCTCAACCTGTTTTAGTCTTGCGACCACCTGATGATATTTCCTAAGTTCGCCACAACCTCCGACTAAAATATTTATTGGGTTACTGGATTCCCCCAATTTTCCTAATATACATTTCACTTCTTACAATTTGACAATCCACACACCTCATGCATGACAGCACAATTAAGCATTAATTAACAAAACAAGTTATGATTTGTTGCTGGTAATTATTTTGTTAAATGAATCAGAGAACAGGATCTGGAGGAGGTTTTTACAGGTAGGAGGAAAATGGATCAAGACGTTGAGATTGCAGATGACCAGGCATTGTTGGCAAGACACCGCAACAGTCTAACGACGGTAGATAGACTGAACAAATACCATATGAATTTGGAATGAAAATGAACATCGAAACGACAAAGGTACTGCAGATAAGTAAATGACAAGAGACTGTAGTCAGAATACACACTGGAGGAAAAGAAATAGAACAGGTGAAAGAATTCAGTGTTACCTAGGGAGTATGATCACGACAGATGCCAAATGTCACAGGGAAATTAACGGAAGAACCGCAAGAGGAAAAAAGGCGTTCTCAACAGGGAGAGAACCACTGAGAGGAAAACCAAACAGGAATCTGAAGACAAGAATCTTAAAGATTATGATATATGAAGTGTGGTGCTGAACGGATCAGAGACATGGACAATGAGAAAAAGACATTAGAAGACTCGAGGCATTTGAAATGTAGACATGGAGAAAAATGGAGAAAATTAACTGAACAGAACACAAAATAAATGACGAAACGGAGAGAATTGGAGAAATTAAAGAACACTGATACACACAATAAGAACGAGAGAAAAAAATTGATTTGGCGATTCACCCCTAAGAAGAGTCGTAGAATGAAAAAATGAAAGAAAAGCGGACAAAAGGAAGACCAAGACAGGGTGAAGCCATATGGATATGGCATCTTGTCCTTCCTTCTTGTCCTTCCTTCTTGTCCTGCCATCGTCCTCTCTATCTCTGTCTAAGCCCTCTTGGCATGTATATATTTTTATGACGCCTTTCGCAAATCTTCACGAGGTGTGTTATAACATTCAAGAGCAGGATGTGATATAACACTGTAGATATAATGAGAGCCATTATTCATATCATTAATATTGTTATTAATAATACTGGTAATTCTAGATTTGCATATAAATGAACCGTCGTTTTCAAGGCATTAGATGATGTTCAATATGATGCCTATGTTTCGCAGCGAGGAGACTTGCAGAGCTTTTGAGAATTAGTCGAACTAAACAAATCGAGGTTTTTCATTGTTACTCGATCTATGACAAGTGTAGGTCATGAAGCAACAGTTTGTCTCATTCCTATTACGACGACGACGTCAAGGCAACAGACCATTATCTGGCAGGGGAATGCACAGACCCACACACACACTTCTAACATCGCCATCGGTCACTATATAAAAGAGAGACGGAGACAGACAGACAGACAGACAGAGAGAGACGTTGATTGTTTCGTTTATGAAGTCCACTCGACCGATCCTCTTAGCTTCGACAAACAGTCCCTTAGTTGTTAACTTCCTCCTCCTGCTCCTCCTCCTCCTCCTCGTGTGCTCCTCTAGAGGGACGACGGTGTTGCGTCGTCGCTTTCTCCAGTCAATGCATTCAGATCCGCTGTTGCTGGTCTTCGCTCCTCGGGTGACAATGAGAGGATCTCTCCACTTTATATAGCTACATGTACATGTTCCGTCCTGTTTCCTGGATGTACTGCTCTCTCTCTGCGCCTATCTCTGTCTAACTGTATCTCTAGCACTCGCCCATCGGCTGCGTCTCTATGTCTGGCACAACAGCTCTGTCAGTGTGCGCTTGTTTGACTCTCTGCGCGTCTAGTTTCTCTCTGATTTTAATGCAACAATTATTGAATGCGGGGCTCGGAGTAGCTTGTCCTACATCACATGACAAAGAGAAAAGGACACACACACACAGAAAGAGAGAAAGAGCAAAAGGCATAGAGAGGAAGAGACACGCAGACAAATATTGACGAAGAGTAGGACGAAACAGTATACAAAGAAAGGCTACGACAAATATTCAAAGGATCATTTACAAATATTCAAAGGAATCCATTTAGCAGTCGACTTTTCATCCAACGCTAACCTCGCCAATTCCTCTCTTACCCCTCTCTTCCCCCTCTCTGTCTCTCTGTCTCTTTGTCTCTGTCTATCTGTCCGTCTCTCTCTGTTCCTCTCTCTCTGTATATCTCCCTCTGTCCTTTCCGAACAAAGCACCTCCTCCAACGTCCATCACCCTATTTATTCAGTCAACAAACGATGTCTATGATCGTAATCATTGATCGCTGGGCAGCGATGTCTCCCCAATGACCCCAATGGTCCTCTCTGACCATTCCATGTCTTCCTCCATCCACTCATGCATCTACCTATGCACCAATTCACCTTTTCTCCAATCTATTCAACCATCATCCATCAACCTCTTTCAACAAATCCTCTCCATCCATCTCTCCTTCCTTCCATCCTTCCTTCCATCCATCGATCCATACACCCACTCGTTCGTCCATCAACCTTCAATCTCTATCGTCTCGTCATCCAAGATACTTTTCAATCTCAACCTATCGACTGACATGTCTAAGGAGTTTCACATAAATGTAGGCCTACATATAAGACACGCATGCAAACACAGACATACCAACACATACATAGGCTAAAAATCATAATGCATACAAGCACATACATAATTTATTATGATATTATCTGAAACTCGATTTAATTAGACAATGGTCTTAACAAATTATTGTAATGGTTTACGGTGCGTCATTCCCTGTTTATCAATAAACGAATATTTATTATTATTATGCAAACACCTAGATATAAATACACTTAAGCGCCAGCATCATGTGTCTTTCAGGGGCACGTGTCCCTGCACTTTCAAAAACTCAGAGGCACGAGGGGGCACAAGTGTTTTTAAAATTTGCATAATCAGATGGGTAATAGGGTATTTTAAAAATAAAAAAATATTGGTCAACTGATATCATACGGTACAGAGATTCCAGTGGTCATTCTAGATACAATTTTACTTGTTCAAATTGACGTATAAGCAAAAACGTTACGACCAGTGTATTTAACTGTTATAGCACTAAGTCTTTTGCATTCAAGTGTACGGTAATCATCAATAAGGGCGCGCACGAAAGGGCGACCATCGAAAGAGCAAGCATGATGGGGCACGCCTCACAATGGCGACCGGCCATGGCGACACTTAAAAAACTACACTGAAAAGGGCGACCGGTCTAAGCTTAATATTTCAACAACTGTCTGTGCATGGCTCTTAGTAATGTAGGCGAATTTTTTGCTTGACAAACTCTTTTGTTATCCTAAAGAGACTAAATTTAAACTTGTTCTTTAAAATTTTAGCTGAAATTTAAACGATAATTTAAATATAATTCTTATTTTTATATTGGTACAATTTTGTAGGTTTACGCTTGGTTTCATTAAACGTACATCAATTGAATAACATATTGCATGTTAAATTAACAAACACAACTCTTGAACTGAACATGATAGGCTACATTTTGATTATGTATACCTTCCATAATAGATACCTGTTGCTACACTCTGCATCTAGAAAAATGTCTGCTCACTCGAAGCCTAAGCACTGCACTAAGCGTAGCCTTTAAAGTGAAAACCATTATTCTTTAGCTTGGTCATACCGTATGCAGAACGGTTAACGTACCTTATCCGCAGCATGCAGTCAATGGCTTTGTCATGCTGGTCCTTCAATGAGTGAGGCTAACTTAATAATACAATTCTAGCTATGTCATAATTTATTAAGAGTCTTGGACATGTTTCTCTGTATAGCGGGCACAGTGCTTTGTAAATAGATGACTTGGAGAAATATTAGGGCAAACAAATATTTTCGCGTTTCTCGCGCCTTTTTACATTATTTCTTTCTTTATGCCCCTCCACTTTAAAAATGCTGCCAGCGTCATTGAAAACACAAAGATACAAACACATAGATACAGGATGCGGTTGGAATGAACAGAATGTCATCTATGATTCATAGTCTTTGTTCTTAACGCTGTCAAACGAAAGTTAAGAACACGACAAGAGAAGAAAGAAAGAGTTTAGTCTTGTCACTATAAGAATTGACATTGCCAATTCAACACGTTTCCACTGTAAAATCACCGATCTGCACCTAATTCCGATCTTTCTTCCTTCTACTCATCCTTCTCCTCCTCCACCTCCTCCTTCTTCTCCTCTTCCTCTTCCTCTTCCTCCTCCTCCTCCTCCTTCTTTTCTTGTCCTCTTACTCGAGTCCTGTTCGTTCTGCTCAATGTTCCCTCTAAGCTGTGCTTACTGGTCGTGATACTAGTTCACACAAGAAGACACGGAGCGCACAAAATACGTCTTTCTCAAATATACTTTATGCCAATTTTTGGCACACGTCGTTCCAACCAACCTTCATCATTCGCTCTTGTAATCATACCGCGGTTTGTCAGTTTGAAATTAAACGAAGGTTATTATTATACCACCGATGTCTAAAATATATTCTACCAGTCTTAAAAAATGCAAATTGCAAAATTTGTCAAATTTCTTAACTCGCGCTTCGTTGTGACATTAATATTTTACAAAGTAATTAATTAATATTTTGCAAATGCTAAAATTGTAGCACAGTGTGATAGTGAGTTGAAGAGGAGACGATGACACCGATGAGGATTTTAATAGACCCAGTACCTTCACTCCATCTGTGCCACCTGCTCTGCGTCATGTGGTTCAAGGCAGTTACAGCGTAAGCAGGGACCTAGGTCAAGTCTTTCGCTCCTAATTGATATGCGTCAACTGTCGTGTAGAGTTGTGAATACGAGAAGAAGGACAATATCGTATACAGTTGTATTGTATTGCATAAAACCAAATGCAGTCCTATTCTATGACGTAACTGTTTGACTGTTTAGTGGTTGGACCGGTGACAGTTACAACGAACCCGAATCAGTTCCAGCGAGTCTTGCGAGACCTTTACGTTCAGGGAGGAGGAGATTGCCCTGAGATGAGTATCAGTGGAATTCAGATGGCACTGGAAAGGTCGCTTCCTTATTCCTTCATCTACGTATTCACTGACGCCAGAGCTAAAGACTATCACTTGACAGATGACGTTCTCAGTCTCATTCAACATAAACAGAGCCAGGTACAAAGCATCGCAACCAATAATCGCTTACATCACATTTCTATGGCGCTATGTGAAGCTGATCACACAAAATAAGCTCATTTACAAACGCTGCGCTGCTACGTCAAGTCAGAAGATATGTCCAGTGACACAACGACTCCATCCGGGTGTCAGAAGACAAGGAAGAGATGTGAGAGTGCAGCTGATAAATTGTGGGTTCATCTTAGGGCCTGGAAACGATCCAATCTGTGGCATTCTTCATAAAAGCCTATTTATTGTCAAGTGGCATCTGATTAAGTCCACAATAGAACATGGAATCCATGCTAAATAAAGACCAGCCTATCACAGACGTTGAACATGAGAATGTTTTCTAGAACATTCATAAGGGGATTAGTGACATCACAATATGGCATAGATCCTTACTACAAAATCTGGTACTAACAGTACGTTAACCTAACCATCTGGTGCTTCCATAATTCTGGTCTACCAAATTTATAGAACAGAGTACGAAAGATCCCGAGAAAATGAGTCCGTATTTGAGCCGCGAAAAGGATGATGAGGTTGAAGTTTGACGACTTTCTTCAACCTTTAACGACCAGCGTGTACCAAAATGTATGGGAAAACATATGAACCTGGTCGTTAAAGGTTAAAGAATGGTTGAGAATGTTAGCGTGTGTTAACCAATCTTAATGGTTGTTAACTAATATGTACCCATGTTGGTATTTGTTAATCAATTTTAACGATTATTAGTAATTTAAAACGAAAATTGGTTCTACACCAGGTAATCTTTGTGATGACCGGAGATTGTGGCGACATCTTACATCCGGGATTCAGAGCATATGAAAAGATTGCATCAACAAGTTCCGGTCAGGTGTTTCTTCTCAAGAAATCACAAGTCAACAAGGCAAGTAATAGAGGCACGGGACGGACAAACACAAGGACAGATGAAAACATAAATGACGAACGTACTAAGCCTCTATCATCATCATCATCATCGTCATCATCATTATCGTCATCGTCATCGTCATCATCACCATCACCATCATCATCCTCTTATCCTCTTCATCATCATCGTCATTATTACAACCATCACAACCTTTCATCATTATCATCATCTTGATCACAGTCAGGATTAGTATCATCATTAGTATCATTACCATCAGCAGCAGAAATAGAAATTCGTGTTTCTTGTCATTAGTCATCGAAGTGTCCTCCTCTTGAATCAGACATTAGCAATGGAACGGTGATTCCTCATGCGTGACTGATAGTTACCTGACTGTTTCGCTCCGTTGCTCTTCAGATCCTTGACTTTGTTCGTGTGGCCGTTCAGTCACGCAGGGTGAATCTGTTGGCAGTCGATCGCAACCGAACATTGACTTCCGTCGATTCAAATTTCTTCGACTACGATCTTCCGGTTGATAGCAAACTCCAGGAATTCACGATCTCAGTCAGTGGACACAGACCAAGCATTGACATCAAAGACCCCTACGGTGATTAATCCAACAGCACTGAGAAAAGAACTTAAGAGCATAGCTACTGTTACTAGCACATCGAATAGCTGGTAGGACAGCGAATATTTAATAGCCTAGCGTTAGACAATAGCACAGCAAAGAGTTAATAGCTCGGCGGGTGTTGAATAAACGGAGCAGATTTACTCTTCCCGTATTTCCTCTTCCTCTTCGTAAGGAGTTAAAACAATAATTAAGCTAACAAATTGGTGCTATTACAATAGGAGGGAATGTGATGTATTTCCTTGAGATTAGGGCATCGTGGATTTGGTGTGGGCCTCATTCAAAACTTCAGACTCTAGAGGGTATTATTTTAACATGATTGGTCATCTGTTATGTCTTGCAATCGCATTGCAATCGCATTGCTGTTGCTGTTGTTGTTGTTGTTGTTGTTGTTGTTGTTGTTAACGTTACTTTATAAAAGGATCATAAATGATCCTCGGATCCTATTTGCAAGTTGTCCCCAAAGGATAGATCTGCAGAGTGAAAAGAGAAATGAATCTTCAGATTCTCATCCATTGAAGAGATGATTTCCTTCTATATTTTCCCTATTTCCTCTACCTCTTCCACTGGCAGACTTTCCACTTCCCCTCCCACTCGTAGACTTCCCTCTTCCCTTTTTCACTGACAGACTTTCCTCTTCCCTTCTCCTCTGACAGACTTTCCTCTTCCCCCTTCCACTGGTAGACTTCGCTCTTCCCTTTTCCGCTGACAGACTTTCCTCTTCCCCTTCCACTGGTAAACCCATCCACCATAATTCACACCACGACTACCAGCTGCACCGACGCAGCATTTCTCAATGAGTCCTCAGTAGTTTCGTGAGTAAGTAATAAAGCGGAATATGATAATTGTTTTTGTGATGTCGTATGTCTTAGGCAATACGTTGACCCCTGAGAACGGTTTAACGACTCTGCTTGACCTGAAGAACGCTCTGATCGTCAACATGAAGAACCCAAAGCCTGGTCTCTGGCGGCTGAGGATTGGTTCCGAGGGACAGGCCACCATCCGGGTGACTGGGCTCAGCTCACTAGACTTCGCTCACGGATTCTCTCGCAGTTCGACGCTTCAATTGTCCGACACTTCCGCCAGACCAGTGAAAGGTGATTGGCGTTGATATAGACCAAGCAGGACTTCAATCAACAGATTAACAATCATTGCATTTTTTATTACTGCGATTGTTTTAGCAATTCTTGGAGCTAACGCTGCTAACTCTTCAGACTAAGTAGACTTATAAACGCCAACGGTCACAGACCATATTCTGTTTCACTGCCTTATTAGGGGCAATAAAATGTGGCTGTTCTTAGTGGAGGCGCCATGTACATAATTGCAATTGATTCCGATTCAACGAATCATCTCAAATTGCTCTTCGAGTGTGCAGCATAGATTTCAGCAATTTATACACTTAGCCATTGCTACATGGACCCATTTTGATTCTTAAAGCCATTTATTCTTAAAACCATTGATATTTTGGCTTGATGCTGAGTGTAGAACGATGCGCCGAACAGTCAGGCGCGCCGAGTGTCGATGCAGAAGGAGTGGTCTGGATGAGGATCGGGCTGAGTGGATCAGGCTCCTCCGGAAGAAATCGGAGTCTTTTAAGAGCAAGGAGCAGGTGTACTGTGAAGGCCCAATCTCCCGTGATTCAGTGGATAGTAGAATCCTCTGAATCTACTGGAATTAAGGGAATTTCTGAATTCCAGTACGGCTATGGGATGACCTGTCAACTATCCTAGGCGGATCACGTGGCTCGCAGGTGCCAACGTTTTCGTGAAGATTTTCTTCAACATCTGCTAAAGAAGGTTTCAGACGTTCGTCGAGATAGCGAGGGCGCTGCTCCGCCAGCATATTCTGAAACTCAATGCCGCTTTGAAAGGTCTAAAGTGTGACGGACGTCGAGCTGAAGTCACTTCTTCTGTCTTCACCATCAAAGACATGCAAGCTTGATCCTATTCCGACTTTCCTCCTTAAGGAATTTGTTGATGAGCTGCTTCCATTCTTGGTTCAGCTCTGCAATGACTTATTAATGGAAGGATGCCTGGCGGAGAGCCAGAAGTGTGCCATCATACGGCCAGAAATCAAGAAGCCTGGAATGGATCCGGATTACATCAAGAACTATCGCCCTATCTCCAACCTGACGTTCATCTCTAAGGTTATCGAGAAGATAGTGGTACGGCAGTTTCTGCGATAGTTGGAATCGTGTGACCTCATGCCGAAGCTACAATCCGGCTTCAGGAAGGGCCATTCAACTGAAACCGTTCTTCTGAGGATTATCTTTGACGTCTGTGATGCCATCGACGCTGGGCAGGTCACGCTACTCGCGCTCTTCGATGTGAGTGCCGCGTTTGACACTGTAGGTCACAGCATCCTGCTGACCAGACTACGCATCTCGTTTGGAGCTGTCGGACAGGCGTCTGAGTGGATCCGCTCTTTCCTCAGTGAACGTAAAATGATGGTGGCCATTGGCTGGGGAATTCAGAATGGGCACCTGTGACATTCGGCGTTCCGCAGGGCTCAATCCTCGGCCCACTGCTGTACGTAGTATATACAGCTGATTTAACAAAGATCATATGTGCTCTTGGAGCCCGGGTTCATCAATATGCCGACGACTTCCAACTGTACTTGACATGCCGCCCATCTGAGGCTCTGGAGTGTGTCTAAAACATCTTGGAAATTGCGTAGCAAGTGCAGATCTGGATGTCTTCCAATCGGCTAAGATTGAACCAAGATAAAATTGAATTTATTTGGCTGGGCACGAGACAAACGCGTTCGAGGGTTGACAGAGAGGCGGTTAAAGCAGCATTTCCTCATTAGAATGTTCAACGCGTCGTTCGGGACCTGGAAGTTCTTCTTGATGAAGACCTGTCCTTGGAGGAACATTTCAGCTCCCTGTGCAGGTCTTGCTATTATCAACTGCGCCAGTTTATAGTCATTCGGCGAAATCTCTCAATTGACACCGTTATGACTCTTGTCCACTCCTTCGTGCTGACTCGCCTGGACTACTGCAACGGTGTTCTTGCGGGTCTGCCAAAGTTCCGGATAAGACAGTTTCAATCCGTTCTCAACTGCGCTGCCCAAGTCGTTGCCAAGCTGCCAAAATACTCGCATATTTCAAGCTATATGCGTGACACACTGCACTTGTTCCCGGTTGAGGACAGGTTCACATTTAAGATCATCCTCATGGGACAGACATCAGTGGTCGGCACGGCTCCAGAATACATCAGAGAGCTCTGTCTTCCCGTCTCCAGCCAGCCAGGTCGTCGATCCTTACGTACTGCAGCCGGTGGGGACTTGATGGTCCCGCGCTCCCGTACATCGATGCGGACAAACCGTGCCTTCTCATGCATTGGACCATCATTCTGGAACGCTCTTCCTTTACAACTTCGCTGCATTGCACTGCTTGCAGCCAACGTATCTAAATTACTGAAATCGAATTTCTTTAGATCTGTTGGGTAGCTACGGTTAGCGCCTTATAGAGGTTCCAATAAGGCGCTATATAAATAGCCTAATACGTTCATTCATACATAAATATTTAGCCATTTTGATATTAAAAGCCATTTATTCTTAAAGCCATTGCTATATCTAATCATTTTGAAACATGAAGCCATGTATTCTTAAAGTCACTGATATATTTAGCCATTTTTTATAATTAGAGCCATTGATTCCTAAAGCCATTGATATATTTAGCCATTTTTATAATTATAGCCATTTATTCTTAAAGGCATCGATACGTTTGTTCTGGTCAACGCCACTGACCTCGACAGTCCAGGTCGTTTGACTAAGCTTGAACTGGTTGACCTCAACGGTGAACTGCTAATGGAAATACCTGTCGTTTACGACCCTTCAAGACCCTCTCTATACAATGTCTCCAGCTTTCGTCCACCTGCCGACTACTTCTACCTCAAAGTCAGTCAAAGATCTTTCTACATCAACAGATTAATTAATCTATTGAGCGAGTGAGTAAGCAAGTAAGTAGTAATTGTTTGCTAATTTGACACATTCATTCATTTGAAATGCATTGCATTGTATACAGCGATTGCATACATGCCTTATGCTAGGCCTACCCAAAGGTTAATTTAAGTTGAAATAATAATAATAATAAAAGTAATAATAATAAAAATAATAATAATAATAAATAATCCGACGCAGGTGCAATATGTCTGGACAAACAACAATTCCATTATAATGTACTGCTGGTTGCTATTAAAATATTAATTAATATAAATTATCACATTTATCTCTCGCATTTACGATTCAACTTCATTCTTTCCTGAATGATGTCAAATGATGATGATGATGATGATGATGTCGTTGTTGTTTTGTGTTATCATCGTCATCTTCTAGATCGTTGGCCTAGACGACAAAGGTCACGTCTTTCAACGAACGACGCCTACCGCCATCAGCGCATCTGACCCAGACAGACCGAGCATTCAGTTCCCCCGTCAGACTCAAGGATTCTTCGAGAAACCGGTTCTCCTCACTTGCCAGGTCACTAGTTCTGTTCCATTTGAACTGCGATGGTTCCACGGGAATGAACAGCTCGGAACCAGTCTTTTCTATAGGCAAGTACCAAACAATCAAGCGTTATAGTCGAGCTCTGCTTTCAAAATGAAGACGACAAAGAGTGGCAAGCCGACCTTTCAGCTGTACTTATAAGTGGCAGCAGCGTTTGTTATTAAGTGGTAGCGACTTCATTTTCTTAGTATCGGCGTATGAGTTGTCCTGTGTTGCCAATCATCTCCCTCGCTGTCTCATCTTCCCACCGACGACAGTGTGCGGTCGGTGTACTCATCGTGACAGAGTTGGCTAGGAGGATTACAGCAGGTTGATCAGAAATCATCTATAAACAATTTGAACCGATTGTTGTCTAAATCGACTTAATCTGTTAAATCAATTGATTTGTTTTCAGCGAATCTGCCAACGTCACGTGGTCCATAAACGACGCAAGTAGCCTCAACGAGGGAATATACAGATGCAGTGCTACGAATGTAGCTGGAACTTCCATCGCTTCCACTTACGTTGAAGTCATAGGTCGGTTCAAAACTACTCACAATGTCTGTAACTATGAAGGTGGTCAAGATGAGACGATCTTTATAATGGCATCTATCACTTCTCTTTGGTCGCTTTAGAAGGTCAAAGCCCCGTTGATATGCGATTAGTTAATAACCTTTAAGAAGTTTAAAGTACCTGAGTTAGGTAAATATTTCTTAAACTATGAAGGTTTTCTTACATTTATCTAATTAAAGTGATCGTTATAATATTGCGACTTCTATGACGAAGAAGAAAAGATCGACTGAATCTAAGAGAACGAAAAACAAATGATTGAATGAATGAATGGATGATTGAATGAATGAATGGATGATTGAATGAGTGAGCCAGTGAGTGAGTGGGTGAATGAGCGAATGAATGATTCTGGTGAGATTAAGTGTAATTTTCCGTTCTGCAGACCCTCCTCCTGAGGTTTTGCGTCCATCCAACGTGTCCAGCATTCCAGGGGAAGAGGCGGCCTTCCGTTGCGTCGTTCGTAGCTCTGTCGACTATAACGTGACCTGGATTCGACATCCGGAGGATCCACTTCCGGTTGACCTCATTCATCGAATGACGATCTTCAATAATGGATCGGCTGTCATCAGGTTCGTCTCTTATATAATCGAAAGCTACTCATCAATGCCTCTCTTACTATCTCTCTCTCTCTCTCGCTCTGTCTGGATCTGTCGCTGAGTCTCTCTCTTCCTCTCTGTATGTCTGTCTGTCTCTCTTTCTCTGTCTGTCTGTCTGTATGTCTATGTCCTCACGATCAATCAATGTTGGTTCACTGATCTTATTAGCTGCATGTTCACTCAAGTTGTCTCAACCTTAACTCGCTCATTTTCATCTGCCGTGAATGGTTAGTAACCACACAATGACGCAACAAAAGGACGACTATCGTCACTCTCCTCCTTTACCAATGCTTGAGACTGGTGCTATTCATTTCTAGTTTTTAATAAAATAATTTACCTAGAACGTTCATACAGGTTATGAGCGAGTTTCCAAAGGTCCTGTATCTGTGTCGATTATCTGCGATGTGGTATCAGGTTTGTCTTACTTTGTTTGGCTACAGAAACGTTCAGAAGGAAGATGAAGGTCGATTCATCTGTCGAGCATCGAATGAAGGAGGAAATGGAGAGGATGTTGCATGGCTACAGGTCCATTGTAAGTCAACCTTGTACGCATGAGATGCAGAAGGAACTGCAGACGATGAATCACAACAACAACAACAACAACAATATCAACAATAGCCAGAATTGTGTCAATAATAAAATGATAGTAGCAGTGATGACGATGATAATAATAATAATTATAAAGATGAGATTATGACGGTGGTCATGAAATGAACTTGTCTGTAAATTAGCCATTGATAAACTCTAGTTTTCTCTATCAATAACATTGATTTCACTGATGACTCGCATACAGTTGGTTCAAATGTGTTCCAAATGAAAATGAAAAGATGATACAAGTGGTGATATTAATTTCACTAGTGCTGCGCTCGTTCTGTTCAGCTGAGCCTCAGGTCTTCGTAGAATCTGATTTTCGAAAGTTCTCTTCTGGTTCTCGTCTGACTCTGCAATGCTCAGCAATTGCTCATCCGAAACCGACCTTCGTCTGGCAGCGACATGGTCAGACGGTTGCTGAGACTGACAGAATTCGCTTTGATGCGGACACTGGCCAGCTGAGCATCTTCCCAACTACAGAGGAGGATGAGGGAGACTGGGTCTGTTTGGCAACCAACTCATTTGGTCGAGGAAACTCATCACTCACCCTTAGTCGCATAGGTAACTCCAATTGCTCTCACTCTCTGGTCAAACCCACTAAACTACCTCTGAAGTAAAACCTCTTGATGATTACAGCTCATTCATTCATTCTGAACATTTATATAGCACCCCTTAAACAACCTATTCAGGAGCGCTCTCAGCCCAGCCACGTCCATAGAAAAAGACTCGAGACAAGTCTTGTAGAAAACAGTTCTTGTGTTAAAACTAATTCAATATGATCAACAGACGGAAGATTAATTGCTAATTTTGTTTCGTCTGTCTGACCCCCGCAAGGAGCGATTCCTCTCTAAGCCAATCTAACCTATATTGATGACTTATATAGCGCTGTTATAACAATGAAAATAATGACACGCTGTTATCTCACGTCTTATCACGATAGTTTGAAGACATCGATCGACGACACTTGCTTCAATTGAGATCATCGTTTCCAAAATCACATTCCAGTGGAAGGACCCGATGTATGGAAGAAGAAGTTCTATGGAAAGGAGGATAAAAACGTTGCGATGTTGAAAGATAATAGAATCATCTTTGATGTTTATATTCGATATAAAGCAAGAATTGCTTCAATTTGTGCAGCGCTACTTTAGACCTGATCTCAGAGCCCCATAATTCATTATTCAAGAGCGCTGAATATCGTATTTGTTACAAGCGATTCTTCAAACTGGTCCCAGTGGTGTAGATTGAGCTTCAGCACTTTAAGTAACTCGCTATCTTCGACATTTGTCTTGCAATATCATTTAAATCCAAGACTTGATACAATGTGTATCTGATCGATAGAAAAGTTTCACGATGCATACTTCTTTAATAAGATAAAATTATTATCTTTGACGGCGTCAGAGGAGAAAGCTTCATAGACTTCCTCATTTGCATTTTCGTCTTTTCCCCTTGTATCATATTAAGCGCTACTTGAAAATAAATCAGGCGCGCAGCTCCACCTTATGCGAGAGCGCTGCGGCATGTCAGATGGGTTGTCCGGAGAGAGTGGTCCAGATTGTATCTATTGTCTTTGATTCTACTTTTCTTTGTCTTCTGGATTTCTTTTGTGTCTCAGTTGCACCTACGATATTCGTCTTCAATAGAACCGTTCTTGTGAGCAGTGGTGAGTCGGCTATTTTGGAGTGCAGTGCCAATGGAATTCCTCAGCCAAATATCACCTGGATGAGAAACGGAATCCAAGTGAGGAAGATCCAGTCGGATTGGACTCGACTTTTAATATTAATGTTCATAGTAACTTGCATTGATTGGACAACTAGAGCCAATGTTCAGACGCTATTCCGATTTTACGTATGCCAATACTTTACAAGTAGTCACAACATGTAATAGGAATACACAACGGTAATACGTAGTAGCAACTTAACATTTCTGAAGCGCTACTTTAGACCTCATCGCAGAGCCTCATATTATTCACGAGCGCTGAATATCGTATACATTACAAGCGATTCTTCAAACTAGTCCCAGTTGTGTAGAATGAGTTTCAACATTTTAAGTAACTCTCCATCTTCCAAATTTATCTTATTTATACTTATCAAAACGAGGTTTGACCTTCACCTTATCAAAATTTTGTATTCATTATATGACCAAAGGCAAACGGTTTAACCAATGAGCTATAGTCACTAAGTTGACTTGATCTGTTTAGCTTCAGGAGATCTCCTTCATTGAGATTCTTCCAGAAGGCCTGCTCAAAATCATCGGGACCCAGGAAATCGACGCCGGAAACTACGAATGCGTCGCCTCGAACGAAGCTGGAACTGCAAAAGAAACTGTTCGCCTGGAAGTGGGAGGTGAGAAGATGATGCAGTGATTAAATCAGCGTCGTTCGCATTTCTTTCATGAATCAGTTGTTTGGATTCTTATCGTTTTGTGCAGATTGTTGCTCACCTGCTTCCGAACATTGAACGAAACCAGTGTTGGCTGTATAAGAGTGTCACGTGTAGGCTAAGTGAAATCTCCAGGCCCATAGACATTTGCTACTCCCTGACTCTCTAGGCGGGATTGGCAATCTTAATCTTAATTTGAGAAATATCCATTCAAAGGCCGTTCAGATTGTGTCATTTATTTCTATTAGATCGATATCAGATCCTGGCCCTGTAGTTCAAGCACTGTATAACACTCTGTCGACTTAATTCTTTGTTTCAGACGTGTTTTCATTTCTTAGCCAATTGCTATGTCTACCTTTTTCCATCAACAGGTCCGCCTGTTATACTCCATCCACCCCAGAGTCGTAGCGTTGACATTCTCAAGAACGTCACTCTTCAGTGCTCTGCAGTGGGAAAACCTGCTCCCAGGATTACCTGGAAAAGAACAGATGGAATCGATATCCAGCTGGAAAACGACCGTATAAAAGTCTTAGAAAATGGAGCACTATTTATTCAAGGTCGAGATTCGATATTTCCCAAAAGATGAAGTAATTGAACTAATTATCCTCGTTATGAGATACCAAAAACGACCGTATAAAAGTCTTAGAAAATGGAGCACTATTCATTCAAAAACAAGCGCAATTATTATTTGCCTTTTAAACCTGTTTATTAGAAGTGACTTATTTATCAGAACTTGAATGCAAATATTTGCGTGCGAGTTGACATGTTGGATCTGTTTTGCACAGTTTTAATATTGTTCCAGGAATTGGAAAAGATGACGAAGGTACTTATTCTTGCACAGCGGAGAACGAACTTGGTCGAAGCGAAGTATCAGTCACTCTAACAATTACAGGAATCGGTATGTCACAACGAACGAAGGCGGATTAAAAGACTGGCCCCATAGATTGTGTAGTCACATCATTCTGACATATGAACTGAATTTCACTTATATATATATATATATATGCTATATATATATATATATATAGCAGCTCTTGAAGGCTCAACAGACCGTCTGACTAAAGTATATCTTCAGAGAGCTCGAGGACCTCAGACTGAAGAACAAACTGACCATTATGACAATCATGTTGATGATGATGATGATGATGACGATGACGATGACGACGACGACGGCAATGGCGATGGCGATGATGATGACGATGACAATTGTGATGATGAGGATGACGATGATATTTATGATGATGGTGCTAGTGGCAATTACCTAACCACATTCGTTTATTTTCCATTCTGTTTTGTTCAATTCGATTAAATTCCTTTCTCTTTCATTCTAATCTGTTATACATTCTTCTATTTCATTCTCTTTCATTTCCGCATCAGTGAAACCAGTCATAGCCTATGGAAATCCAAGCGTTGACGTCATCGAAGGAAGAGATGTCATGCTGACATGCGTCATCCTCGCAGGAAATCCCACTCCGAAGATCAGCTGGACACGGCTCGGTGAACCCGTGACCCCGAGTGTCCCCAAGGTCATCGGTGAGCTCAATGGAAACCTCGTTCTGAGGTCGATCAAGAGTGAGGACGAGGGAAAATACGTCTGCGTGGCAACGAACGTCGGAGGAAATGACTCGCACACTTTCCAGATCAACGTCCAAGGTTCGATTATTTCTCTGTCGTTTATTTTTATTCAGTTCCTTTGGGTTGAATGGCTGGCTACTCATTAATATCTCACAATTTATACATGTAATGTAATCGAATGCACAATTTATTCAGCCGCCTTTTAAAAATTGTACGAAACCAGTTCATATTAGAGCTCAATTCATGAAAGTCGCTGACATTATTCGCATCTGAATAGTATTATCAGTAGTAGTCAAAATAAATATCAAGGCGAAGGTTTATTCGCAAATTATTTATACCAGCAAAAGAGTAAATTGAGAAGGAATTTACAACTGACAGCAAATCATTAGGATGAAGATATGGAAAGTGTCAAATATTTGAATCTAGCGAAGAATGTCGTTGGGTGTGTTTTTCTCTTTCAGTTCCTCCATCGATAAACGATTCAGCGAATCAGTTGACGATAAAAGAAGGAGATTCCATTCGAATGGCATGCGATGCCATTGGGAATCCAAAGCCTCAGATCAGGTGGTCGAAGAACGGTGTTCGCATTGATGATCATCATATGCGCTATCTGGTTGATGAGACTGGAGGTCTGACGATATCTAGCGCTGAAGCCAAGGACTCCGCCATCTTCACTTGCTCTGCTGTCAACGCAGTTGGACTAACGGAAAGAAGAAGCAGTCTATTCGTGCAAAGTCAGTTCAGAGAATCATTCGCTCATATATATGAATATATGTACAAGGGGGGCGATCCCGGAGGTCGACGGGGAAAAGTCCCCCCCCCACCTTTTACAAAGAGGGGACAATATACACGTGTGTCCTCCACATTTCCTACTCCTCTCACTGGGTGTCCCCCCACCTTTCAAGCCTCTGACTATGTACAAAGTTCAGCAGAGCATATCTGCCACAATGAAATTATGCTCAGATGTTTACGTTTGTCTGAAATTACAAAAATATTATTTTTGAATAAATTTGTTCCCTTCCTCTGACTTGTTAGCGCCAAAAATCTGGAGATGGCGATGATTGCATTTCATGGAGTTACTTGAACACATGGTTACGCCTCCTGGATGCAGAAGCAAAAAAAACCAGATCTCTGCGTTAGAAACAATGCCAATAATACGTCAACCTAGCCTATTATGGCGGTCAATAGGACATCATTCCTGTTTACCTGGGTATTTTCAAATGTATCTAATTATCACGTGTATAAATTGATGTATTTTTACGTTTTACAGAGATATTACTGACGCTGTCAAAATCAATCTCGACTTCTGACTATTCTGTAGATTTTATTTTTGTGCGAGTTTGAAACTGTCTTTGAGATCATTGATGCAGCTTTGGATGTAATTCGTGGCTTCTTCTAAGTTAGATTAGATAGAGTTTTTGGTCTTTCCATCTGCGTCTATTCCGTTTCCGTTAAGTCTGACAATTGTTTGTGTTTCATCAGTTCCTCCGAAGATGGAAGATGAGTTAGCAGATTTGACGGTCGTAGTCAACTCTCCCATTCAATTGACGTGTGAAGTGTCCGGTCAACCTCCTCCGTCCATCACTTGGACTAAATCCGGCCAACCTCTTGACCTTGACGATCTGGCTTCTCGGGGTCTGCAGTTGCTAAGCAACGGAGCCCTTCGTATCAACCGAGCTCGAACAGAAGATGCTGGACTTTACGAATGTTTCGCCACAAGCGTTGCTGGAAATGCAACCAAACACATCCGTCTAACAGTTCAAGGTAGCGTCCTTCAAACTGCTCTGTGGGAGAATGGTACCATTATTCGACTCTATTATTGTTATTATCATTATTATCATTATTATTATTAGTAGTAGTAGTAGTAGGAGTTGTTGTTGTTGTAGTAGTAGTAATAGTGCTGAGTCGAGGAAGTGGTGGTGGTAGTGGTGGTAGTCGTAGTAGCAGTTGTAATACATTTTATATAGCTCAGAAGCACAGCCAAAGAAGAAGACGCTGTACATGAAATTCACAAAATTTATGACCATGATGAAATCATGGCAGATTAGAAAGAAAGATCTTGAGCTGTGACTTGAACATGGATTGATGCAGATAAGTATTTAACCAGAAGATTTTGTCTTTTAATTGTTAATCTGATATCTCTTTACGACTGTACTGTTCCGTTTACTAGTTCCTCCTCAGTTACTGGAGCGAGCGCCAAGTACTCTAACTGCTACGGTTGGAGATGAGGTGGTGTTACCATGTGAGGTCACTGGTGAACCAGCGCCTCAACTGACTTGGAAGAAAGATTTCAACGTCGTAGACTTCTTCAGCCGAGATCAAAGGTATTGGAGAAATGAAAATGGATCCATGATCATTCCAACAGTCAGCATTGACGATGCGGCCAGGTTCCAGTGTGTAGCAGAGAATCCAGCCGGAATCTTAACCCAAGACATTGAACTCATCGTACACGGTATTACGCAGCATTACTGATGTATAGCTGCATAAACTAATCATATTATCAATAGTCAGATAGTGAGAATATATGAATTTGCAATTAAAAAGAAAGTAGTACCAGTAACTATAATTATCTACTCTTTGGGTAAGTCAGTATTCGTACTTGTGTAGTCAACTCTATGAACTAGTATGTTGCTGACTTTTTAATTGGTTGTTTCAAACAGAAAATATTTTGGATTGATTGAGGTTAAGTTTATTTAAGTTATATAATTCAAATAACATCTGTATAATCGATATGTTACTTTAAAATAAAATTTTTCTCCTTCTCCTTAGAGCCTCCTTACTTTCCCACTGGCATTCAGAGCAACGCGAGCATCATCGAGAATGATCGCATAAGCATGCAATGTCCAGCGAAGGGCAATCCTCCGCCAATCATCAGTTGGTTCAGGGATGACATTCCTCTGACAGGCAACGAACTCGGAGCCAGGATCATGCCTGATGGGTCTCTGTCACTCGACCATGTCCAAGCTACGGAGGCTGGAAGATACACATGTTTGGCGGAGAATGATGCTGGCAACTCGTCACACGATATTAATCTTCATGTTTATCGTAAGTGTTGTCAGCGGATCAACGTTTTGTCATATCCATAGATATTTAAGATTGTCTGTCAAAATGTTAGTCTTAATCTGTGTTTTTTTCAAAACATCCCACCTGGAAGAGACTTTCGAGATATAGATGATGGAGCTGGTCGTTGAAAGAGCTCCAGTACTCAAATGTGAATAGAAAACAACCGCTCTGACCTCCAACCGACACCTGTTCTGTACGCGGGAACATCATGGGATGGCGTGAAAGATATCTGAAAGATTGGATTTTATCTGCTCTTCAGACGGATAAAGAATAATCTTCAGTACAAGACATTTACTGTCGACCGTATCATCGGACACTCCATCTGCCGTCATGCTTCTTCGATTCGATGTCGATTTTATGTCCCTATCAACGCTGGTCAAGAATCTGGAAGTTGGGTCAACGCGTATGCACCAGCCTGCTACCAGTGACTCTTCTAGTCATTATAATATAGGCAAAGGTCTTTCTATATCTAATAAAGTTAATTACTAATTTAGTACTCTGCTTAAAATGACACTTAAAGAGCGCCTCTGAGTGGCTATAGTTCCGTGAGAGGCGAAATATAAATTCTCAAATACGATACGATTCAGATTGCTGATATGTTTCGTTTCGGGTGGATTGATCTATCGATGATTTGGATTTCTAATCGAATCAAATTTAATCTATGCTAAGCTAATCTAAGTAAAGCTTATCTAGTCTGGCTTCTAAAGCGCCATAATTATAATCACGATCCATCAATCAAGTTTCGTCGTTTCAAGTGAAATTATATTCGATGATCATAAACCGTTTGGGAGACACGTTCGAAATTCAAAATTCTAAACACAGCTTCTATTGCATCTTAAAGCAATTGGTTCTAAGTAGAGTTGTATTGTTTTGCTCGTAGTTCCTCCTCGTTTCGGAAGACGTGAATCTGACGATTTATCTCAACCAGAACACGAAAGAACAGAGGTCATCGAAGGTCAACAGTTGCGAATCCAGTGCGAAGTCAACTCATATCCGACTCCAACGATCGCCTGGTATAAAGACGACGAAGAATTGACCGAATCAGACTTAGGAGAACGTATTCGGATTCACAGGGATGGCAGAGAGCTAGAGATAGTTGAGGCGGAAGAAGGAGACGCTGGGAGGTATACGTGTATAGCCAGGAATGTGGCTGGAGAAGCGGAAAAGATGACGGATGTCGAAATCATTGGTGAGTTAATATCTAGGTCACCGGATATAACTCCCAAAAGATATTTATCTCCATTGTTTGTGTAAATCTCTTAAATCTTCTGGACCAAACAAAACCTGTTTCGGTCTAACCAGCCTATTAACCATAGCTGTAATAAAACTAAGTTCACCAGAGCCAGTTTGTTGCATTCGATGTGAGGTCAGACGTCGGGAATTTTGGCCTTGGTAGACCACGTGATGCTCAGATGAAAAGCAATTAAGATGTCTGCTAATTATTATTCGTCAAGTGAGTCCCTCCTGGTAATTACAACATTGTGGATCATTCGTGAAATCATTTGATTCAGTAGGAAGATATCTACATGATTCCAGTCACTTAAACACGAACTGAACTTCAGATCGTTTCATGTAACTTACGTCAGTTTGATTGTCGTCTGTTCAACTCCGCCGAAGCTTCAACGACAAAAGTGAATTTAAAGCGATTGGAAAATCAAAGCGGTCAAAATGTACTTAAGCGCAGTGTATGCATAGAGTGCTTTCATAAATACACGCATACATTTATTTATTTTTTATTTTCTTAAATTTTGATATCATCCTTCTTCCAAAATTTTTTTGCTCAGAAGTGCACACGCCTTGACGGCGCAATCGCAGTTGTACTGCAGATCAATTGTGCGCTAAGGACCTGTTCATTGTGTTCAAGGTCCCTACACAGTGACTAACGCCTCGGACGAGGGTCGAACCCGCTCACTCTGCGCTCACTGAGCGCTACTGGCCAACCGCTCTAACCAATCGGCCACCGTGCCACACATTTATACATACACGCATCGATGCATGCAGACATAATATGTCTGATATAATAGTATGTATGTTGGTATTATATCTTAAACCAACCAGCGTTTCTCTCTGATAAGATTATTCGTATGCAGTTGGAATTCAACACACGGATGATTTAAATGGTTCGTTAATAATTGCTTTGTAGTTCCTCCAAGAGTCGATGAGAGCGAGGCTTCGGAGGGTCATCTGTCGGTCATCGTCGCTCATTCTCTGGTCATCAATTGCCCGGTCATTGGTCTTCCAATGCCAGAGGTCTCTTGGTACAAAGACGGACGTCGAGTGGAAGAGGCAACCGACCGAAACATTCGGATTCGGTCTGGTGGACAGAGGCTGGAGTTCGCTTCGGTTGATGTCACGGACGTCGGTCGCTATCAATGTCAAGCGAGGAATCTGGCCGGAATAGCCAGTCGATTCTATAACTTATCCGTTCTAGGTATGCTCAACAAGCTCTCTCCTTCTGTTTCTGTGTCTCTCTGTCTCTGTCTGTCTCTGTATATGTATGTCTCAATGTCTGGCCCTCTATCCCTACATATGTCTCTCTATCTTCCTGGTTATCTCTCTGCCATCTTATTTGGATATCAATTCACGTCTGTCGATGTAACTCTGTCTAGTTTTTAACTTACATGGTTTGGTGTTTCGTTAAGTAATTACAACAAACGGAATTCTGTGATGTTGTCATTTCTCAGTTCCTCCAAAGATTAATGGTTCGGACTCTGTGACAACAAAAGAGGTTCTGCTGAACAGCTCACTGACCTTGAGATGTGCCATTTCCGGAGATCCCTCTCCGGAAGTCACGTGGTTCCACGAAGGGAAACTCATTGGGGGAAATTCAAGTGACCTGTACGTAGTAGATGGAGGTCAAGGACTGCACGTTCCGAGGGTTGAGTTGATTCATGCGGGAAGATACACGTGCCAGGCGATCAACGAAGCTGGGCAGACGAAGAAAGAGGAAGTCATCGATGTTCTCGGTGAGTCTATGGCGGTCGTATTATCTAATAGAAAACGAATTCTACCTCTGACTAACCGTTGACTAAATTATGACACAGTATCTGACGTCGTTTCAATCCTTGACTTTATCTCAAAGTCTTATCATGAATCAGAAAGAAGCCTCAGTTCCATCTTAGAAATTCCCAAATACTGTGTTTTCTCTTGCCACATGCCTGATTCGTACCACGCTGCATCCTTGGCTGTGCCCTGTCTTACCTTTGTGGTCTTATTGCCAGATGCAGTAGCGCGTCGATGATGGTGGTGGTGGTGATGATGACGATGATGATGATGATGATGACAATTGCGAATGGCAGTTGAATGAGTTCTTTCTTTCTTTTTCCCCATTTGTTTCAGTTCTGCCTAAAATCAATGAGACGAGAAGCGATGTCCGTTCAACGATTGTCCTCAACGACACCATCGTCTTCTCCTGCTTCTCGGGGGGGATCCCGGATCCAGAGGTTGAATGGATGAGAAACAATGAAACGATTGACTTCGGTCGACATCCCAATATCCAACTGAGATCACGTGGTCAAGAGCTAGTCATCCGAAACGCTGGAACCGCAGACAGTGCCACCTATCTTTGTCTCGTCAAGAACAAAGCAGGACAAGACAGTCTGGAGTTCGTCGTTGAAGTTCAAGGTATGACCTTTGACCAGCGGAATATGACCTCTAACTGATCTATTTCATCCATCCATCAAATTCACTGTATATTACACAAAACGCAGGAAGTTGGAAATGTTCAATCTTATGGCATTTTGTTTTCAACAGTTCTCTAGGTTTGTTGTGAGTTTTAAATGTCTGACTAAATTACACATTTCATTGATATATCGCTGTTCACTAAAATAATGTCATCTAAATCTGAAGATTTATATTCTTGTCATTCACTTCAGCATCAGTTTCACATAATCATCATCATCGTCATGTCATTATCATCATCATCGTTGTCACCAACATTCTTCGACAACCACCTTTCTTCTTTTACTTCATTCTATCTTCGTCTTAATCTGCCTCTTTAACAGAAAGGCCTAAAGCCCTGCAAGTGAATGCAGTGAATTCTAATTACTCACACTGACCTCTGACCTGTTGACCTGTTGACCTCTAGTTAAAGATCTAGTTCGAACTGAATTTAATCGATTACAGTTCCAGCGATGATCGATCGCTCGAGTCATGACCTCTTCCATACGATCCGTGCTAACCATTCCAGAACCCTGGATTGTCCAGTCTTTGGAATCCCTCCTCCAGAGATCGATTGGTACAAGAACGGGAACTTCATCTCTCCAAAGGACAACCAGTTCATCTACTTTCATGACGAGGGAAGACGTCTTGAGATTACAGCAGCAGCAGTCGCAGACTCTGGCATCTACCAATGCAGGGTCCATAACGACGTTGGAGAAGATGAACTGACTTATGACGTCAAGGTCATTGGTAAGTTGACCTCTTGACCAACACGTCATTGGCAGCACGTGATCTCAATGCGTTTCTTAGCTACAACTCGGTTGCTTGTTAGGAAATATCGTAATCATTACATTGCATTGTGTAGTAGACTAAAGATAGCACTAGTCATTGATTTGCAATCATCGCATTGAATATTAGGTAAATGATTGAGAAACTGATATTTCTGATGATTTTAATAATAACGACGAAGATGATGATGATGATGATAATGGCGGTGTTTGTTTTGGTGATAATTGATGATAATTAAATAATGTGAATAATCACAGTTGGACATTGATCTGAGGTGACATTAGGTTCTTGACACTTGGAACGTGTTTCTTTGTGATAGGGTTTACAGTTAGTTAAGTGAATCTGAAAGATTTAAAGATAGTTAGGCCGACAAACAGATTGATATAGATATAGATGGAGAGGGACAGACATATGGATAGAGATACATATAGATAGGTGGGTAGGTAGATACTTCCGCGCTGGAAGCGTCTCTGAGTAGTCTTATACTGTGAGAGGCGCTCTGTATATTTTTTAAGATACGATACAATATGATAAATATTAATAGCTCATGTATGTATGTATATATTATCTAGTTAGGCGATCAGGCAAACAGACAGATAAATAGAGATATATAAGTACATACAGGCACACAGACAGAGTGCAAATTCTAATTAATCTGGAGCTTGATTGGTTGATGCAATGATCCAGTTGGACCTGAGATCAACCCTCGAACGAGCACATCGACCAATCCACAGGTGGTTGTCAATCAAACGATCGCCATCCATTGCATGGCTCGTGGTGTTCCTCCCCCGTCCATCACTTGGCTCGTCAATGGCCAACCTCTGGACCGCACCGACCAGAGATACAGTCTCTCACGTGATGGAAGACATCTCGAGGTCTACGGCGCTGAAGTGGCCGACACCGGACGATACACCTGTCTGGCTAAGAATGAGGCTGGCATTGCAGAGCGAAACTTTGATCTGGAAGTTCTAGGTAATTTCAGATTACTTTCTTATGTAAATGCTGTTTCTTTACGTTATTGCGCAACGTAATTGCTTCTCATGAGACCCCTTCAACCATGACATCAGCGAATTCTAAGGTCAAACCATTCTTGTTCATGCTTCTCTCCCTTTTTCACTTTTCCGTTGAGATAGCGTCTGCTTCAAAAGTTCTATAATCTCCAAGTGTATTTTATCAATCTAATCAATGTTTTATATAACATCGCTTTTGAAATAAAACCTGATATTCCACTTTTAAAAGCAGATATTTGTTGAGTTGTGCATATCTGATTCTTTCCTCAGTGCCTCCTTACATGAATTCCGTCAGCCTTGAACTGGACGTGAAGGTCATCAAGGGAAAGACGATCGTTCTGGAATGTCCTGTCCAGGGAATTTCTTTTCCAAACATCACCTGGACGAAGAATGATGAACCTCTGGTGTTGGATGCTCGGATGCGGATCCTGCTTAGTGGTCGTCATCTGGAACTATCGATGGCTGCGGAGGCAGACACGGCTAACTACGTCTGCGTAGGAATGAATACAGCAGGAGTGGCAACGATGACCTTTAACCTCAGTGTTTATGGTAAATGAAGCAGATATTGATTGGTTTCTATATGGGTAGATCTCAACTACAATGGTCAGCTGTCAACACATTGTTATATTTAAAATTTATTCTAACATCTTTAAATTTTATTCTAATATCTACCTGTAGATGTTAGAATAAAGGTATATTTCAACATAAAAGAACATCTCAATTATTCAAAGGGTATAATGCGTAAACAAAGGCAAATTTCATTGTAGAGGTAAATGTAAATCAACAGGTAGGTGTATACTAACAGCATACCTTAGTTTTAAAGCATCTGTATAACAGTGTATATATATACATGTGTGTATGTTGTATCAGTTTAATGTACGTGTACTGATCTTTACCCGTCAATGCACCTACCACCTGATGGAGAAAGTCATTCAACAATAAAAACTTGTTTCCTGCTTTATAATCGGTTTCGGTTTTCTTTCAGTTGCTCCCGTAATCGACGATGCCAATGTCGTCGACAATCCGAAGATCACTGTCAATCGAACTATTCTACTCGAATGCCCAGTAGAGGGAATTCCTCCCCCAAGAGTCTCATGGACGAAGAATGGGGAAGAATTTCAACCCAGACCAGGGGTTAGGTTTCTATCACAGGGAAGACAGGTAGAGATATCCAGAGCTCAACTGACAGACACAGCCAAATATGTGTGCATAGCGACGAACGAGGCAGGTGAAGTGAGGAAGAACTACGACCTTGAAGTACTTGGTATGTACAGCCTTATCAAACAACGAATTCATCTAATAACCAATAGTACGGTCTCTTTGAATTCTGTCTTCAGATCGTTCATTCTTCTTCACATTTGTGTCTGTCTTTGGTGCCATTTGTAGAATGAGGTAGGCACGTTTACCTTATACCTGGTCACGTTTCGTATTCTCCTTCGCTGTGTCTCATGTGTGAAAAGGTTTTGAATACGTACGACAAGAGCTTCTTGCTTAAAGCTGCATTTAATAACCGAGGAGCAGCTCATTTCGTGTTAATATTGGTAAAATGATTAAAGAAATGAATGGCAATTTAAGTGATTCAAATGAAACGTAGCTTTAGATTCTTGTGTCTTTATTCTTCCAGTGCCTCCAAAAATCGAAGGCGCTGGCAAGACCGAGATCATAGAGGTCATAGAAGGTCACACAACCTACATTCCATGCACTGCTTCTGGAATACCTGAACCAACCATAGTCTGGCTGAAGGACGGTGTTGCGCTCATTGACGGAGAAATCCATTCGAACAAAAGAGAGTTGAGCAATGGTCGACAACTCGAAGTGAGACAAATGGGATCAAAGGACGAAGGTCTCTATCGATGTCAGGCTACGAACGTCGCCGGTCAAAGAGCGAAGAACTACCGCATCAAAATCCTCTGTGAGTAGTTTCTATTCAGAACTTTTAATTCTTGGCTCTGCTGTACCCCTCCTCAGAGATTAGCAGCGATTCAATTGGCAGAGGACGCAGACAAGCCATCAAGAACTCATTTTCAAGAGGCATAGATGATTTTTGCTGTTCCCAAATTATTTGTCTCGTTTTCTGAAGAACAGATTAGTTCCGTTATGGAACAAGCCATAAAAGAGAATTGATCAATCTGAATTTGCCTCGTTGCATTTCAATTCAAGGATCCATTGAGAAGAGAGATAGCACTCAGGTCATGTATCACAGTCTAAACTGAAATGAGTTTAAACAGTCGACGAAAGGTGGCCTCTCGGTTAGCCAGTCTAACCATTGACATTAAACAGAAGCCCTATCTTGAAGATGAATCGTTCGTCTTATAACCTGATTTAACTTGGACATGTTTAATTGTTTTCAACCATTTTCAGATCCTCCTAAAATTGCTGATAGTCTCTACGAAACGGATCTGTCGGTTGTTGAGCGAAGACCGATTCAAATGGATTGCAATGTTTCGGGTAATCCTGAACCGCAGATAACTTGGTCTAAAGATGACATCGTCATTAACAGCACCAGTCAGGTACGAATTTTGCGAGGAGGTCGAGTGATCCAGGTGCCAGCGGTGAGTGTTGAAGACATTGGTCGATACACCTGTACGACAACTAATGTTGCTGGTCAGGCGGAAAAGGTCTACAGGCTGCAAGTGCTTGGTAAGAATTCCCTAGGCATTTATCAGTCACCTTCTACTTTCCGTAAATGTACCAGGGGCATTAATAGATATGATGATTATGCGAGTAGTCAACCTAATCTAATATATTATAAGACAATGCTTAATATAAACCAATCTAACTGAAACGTGATGTCCAATATATTACATGTATCTAGTCCCTTCAGTCGATTTACTAATGAACCTGTTTCTAGTTGTATGAAACATCGTTTTCTTCTCTTAAGAGTCAATTGTCAGTTGTTCATTCCTTCCATATCAATTAATGTAATTACTCACTGCAAAAGTAATCAACGAATTAGCACTGCATCATCTGCCAATTCGTATTCGGATTGGCGAAGCAAAGCCAGGTAAATGTTATAGATCACACATAAGTAAATTATAAGATGTATCGTTTATGAGCTGAATAACTGTTTTAGCTATGATATCTTTCTAGCATCATCATCATTATCATCATGATTGTCATTGTTTATAGATGAGTTTATTTCTGATTGTTTGTTTTGTTTAAGTTCCTCCTGAGATAAACGATTCTCAATCAGTGGAGGAGACCTCGGTTACCATTGGCAGTTCAACGACTCTCCATTGTGACCTCATTCGTGGTTCACCTGACCCAGTTTTTCGTTGGATGCATGAAGGTTCTCTTTTGTCTCTCGTCACTGAACCCAACATTCGTGTTCAGAATGGAGGACAGAAACTCCACGTCTTCAACGTACAGATCGTCGACGTTGGAAGCTACAGTTGTTCTGCGAGCAACGTTGCGGGCAACAGCTCCAAAGACTTTATGCTCAACGTACTCGGTAGAGGACCTTCGTCTTCCTCTTCATCTTTAAAATCTGACCTCGACATTTATTGCGTTTTATCAAAATCGTCGTCTTGAGTAGGGATCTTTAAAGGGCGCTATATAAATTGTTTGACCGTTCCATCATTTTGGTTGATGCAGACAGCGCTTTAGCGAGGTCTTTAAAAAACACTGTTGTATGTGCCTAATTCTATATGATAAGCATGATAATATACACGGTTAGATATACATAAACACTTATTATGCATAAGCAGGAATGTATACATACAATGCCTAGAATGTGTCATTGTCTGATTTAGTGCCTCCGAGAATTGAAGATGGACCAACGGAAGTGGGAGCAGTCGCTGGCTCCAGGGTCTTCCTCATGTGCGACACGGAAGGCATTCCGAAGCCGGAGGTGACTTGGGAAAGAGATGGCGTCGAGATTCCTGTCTCTGGACCAACGTACATGATGCACAGATCCGGTTCACTGCACTTCTCTGCTGTTGAGGTGGAAGACAGTGGAGCGTACAAGTGCACAGCCACAAACGAAGCAGGATCCGTCTCAAGAGATTTCACTCTCTCCGTTCAAGGTTTGTTCAACTGACTTCTCCTCCTCTCAATCGACCAATCACTTTACAACATCCATCCATTACATCTCATGTAACTGTTTTAATTAAATCAGAAATAATAATCGTAGCGTCTGAATGTCTCATTTCAGAAGCTCGTATAACCTCGATTGTAAACAAAGGTGGACTTTAGTGACAGGCGGTGAAGTCTTTGAAGTCTTTAATCTTCTCAATAGCATGGTTCCTAAATCATCAGCATTGGACTTCATACCTACATCACTCATCGTCTCTTGTTCTGATGCATTCTCTCACCTCATTACACACTTGGCCAACCTATCTTTTACTGAAGGATGCTTTCCTTCATGCTTCAAATCTGCTTTAGTCACGACTTTACTTAAAAAGCCTGACCTTGCCACTAGCAATTTGTCTTACTTCAGACCTATCTCCAACCTCAATAACATTTCCAAGATCCTTGAGCGTCTTTTTCTTACGCGTATCAAGAGATACATTACTTCCTCTCCCAACTTCAGTCCCTACCAGTCAGCATATCGCGAAGGCTACTCCGCGGAAACTGCTTTTGTCTCTACACTGGATTACATCTTCTCATCTATTGACAATGGTAAAGCCTGCCTCTCTGTGTGTCTTGGCCTTAGTCCAGCCTTTGACACTGTAGACCACCAGTTACTCCTTGCAAGACTTGCAAAAAGCTTTGGTGTCTCTGGGACTGCCTTACACTGGTTAGCTTCATACCTGGTTGACCGCAATCAGCAGGTTGGCATTGGATCTGCTCGGTCGGAGCCCACACTTTGCACTGCTGGAGTGCCACAAGGATCTGTCCACGGCCCTTTATTATTTACAGTCTTTACTTCCCCAATCAGTCGTATAGCTAAACACTTTGGAATTCAATTACAACAGTATGCAGATGATACTCAGCTCAATATTGCTCTGTCACACACAATGATCAGTCTGGTAAACTAAAACTGGATGAATGCCTCTCATCCATATATGCATAGTTCTGTTTCAATGGTTTGCCCATAAACCCAGACAAGTCTGAAGCAATTGTATATGGCTCATGTCAACCCCTGCGTTCTTTCTCTATGCTCTCTAGCATTGAACTGGCGGGCACTGCTGTGCCGCTTTCAGACTCTGTTAAAACACTTGGGGTTACCCTCGACAGCAAGCTCACATTTCGACCTCACATAACAAGCCTTCGTAAATCTTGTTTCTACCACATCTGGGCAATACGTCACATAAGGTCGGCTCTAACCCAAAATATGTCTGAGACTATAGCCTGCTCACTTGTCTCCTCTCGACTCGATTATGCTAATTCACTTTTTGTCGGTCTCTCAGACCTTGAACTCAAAAGGCTTCAACGTATCCAAAATACGTTAGCTCGAGTAGTACTACGTGTCCCACTACGAACATGCTCCTCTACCCTACTCCACCAGCTGCATTGGCTCCCTGTTGAATTCAGAATCAAATTTAAGTTAGCTTGTTTGACCTACAAAGCCATCATTACCAGTACACCTACCTATATTCATGCTCTATAACTCCTTACATTCCTCCTCGTTGCTTACGATCATCAAGTACAGGTCTTTTAGTTGAACCACGATGCAGAACAGTTATGGGCTCTCGTGCATTTCATGTTTCTGCTCCTAGGGAATGGAATCGACTGCCACTCTCTCTTCGTAGCTCAAATTCACTTCCTTCCTTCAAAAAGCGAATCAAAACTAACTATTTCTCTTTGGCTTTCAAGGATTTGGAAATCTGATTGCATCTTCTCCTGGCGACTGACTATCCGCGCCTCAGATTCACATTTAGGTGTGACCTTGTGCGCGTTATCAATTTATTAATAATAATAATAATAGTTAAGTTTTCCTATTTTGATTTTATCTCTTAATTAGCAATTTGATTACTATAATAGACCAGTTCTCACGACTTTGTTTTTGTGTGTGGTGAGTAAATAAACGTGAAGACTACAGAGGAGTAGGTGTAAATCCTGTTAGTGCTTTGTCCTTTGTCTTTAACGTAAAAGTTCTTTGGGTTTAAGTCTAAATGGTTGCAGTTGCAGATTCCTAAGTTGTTCTCAATTTCTTCGAATGGATGTTTGCTTTCGTTTCAGTTCCACCGAAGATAGAGGAAAATGAACAGTCCCTGAGCAAGGTCATAGTAGGCGACGAAGTGGAAATCGCGTGTAATGTAACTGGAATTCCAAGGCCACGAATTATTTGGCAGAAGGGAACAAGGATCCTATCGGGTGGAATGCCAGGTAGCTGTTCCATGTTGGATTGATAGGGATTTTGTCAGATGGAATTATTCCAGGTCGCTTATTCATAAGTTCGGATTTCCATCCAACTGATGGAATGACTGCTATAGCGCCGCTGTAACTATGACATACACAACACCAGTCTATGGTCAACTGATGACAAGGTTATAGGCAAAGTATTCACGTGTTGGTTTTTAAATAAAAATACTGAAAATGAGGTTTAATCTGTTTCTAATTGAATTAGGTGAACATTTTGAAACCCTGTCAGCCAATCTTTTCTTGTGACCCAACCGTCAGGTTTCTACAAGTCTACAGGTCGCTCAAGTATTTTCTTTAGTGGCAGCGGTAGCGCACTTGGGTTGGTTCTTTAAGGGCGCTATATAAATGCTCAGAATAAATGAATGATTGAATGATTGAATGATTGAATGATTGAATGATCAGCTGCTAATATATTGCCATCAAACGCTTTCAAGTCTTTCCGACGCTTACAAAAAGTAACATGAACTCTCAAATACTTGCAACGTACAAAGACTGTCATCTATGACAGTTTACGTGCTGTGATGTTGAGATCAACCACTGAATCTCTGATTGTCAGTGCAGCATTTGCGTTGATGTAGGTTACGCTCTGATGTCAAATGGATCTCTGAGGATCGAAAGCGTTGACCTTCGTGATGCTGGAGTCTACGTCTGCATCGCACAGAACAGCGCAGGAACAGCACTCAGTCAAAAGCGACTGGAAGTCCAAGGTAAGAGACCAACATCAGAAGGATGCGAGGACACGACAGTAGGCAGAAGGACGATGGGACAGACAAGCAAAATGATAAACAGATCCTAATGCGCTCTTAGCCTTTAGACAATGTAGTGGACGACAATCATCATAAATCATTGTTGTTGCCTGTTCTTAGTTCCGCCCATAATTGAAGACCAGCAGACGGAGTATACAGTGATCGAGGAGAGAGATGTCATTCTTCCATGTCGTGTGAGTGGAGTGCCTCAACCGAGCGTTCGTTGGATAAGAGACAATCAGACGATCGACTCAGATGACCTCCACTATCGAGTTCTACGCACTCACGGCCTCGCCATTCCCATTGTCAGGTTGGTTTCTTTGTTAAGTATTTCTTAGGTCGCTCCAATTATCAGGTAATTTCCATTGTCAACTAATTCTTAGGCGATTGCCCTTATCAGGAAACGATTGCAGAATGCCAACGAACTGTCATTATGTTTCCCATTGACATATTGAGGCAGCCAATATATACAATTGACAGAGTCAGATAATTCCAAAGTAATGGTAGTTCCCATTGTCAGACAATGATAGTTTCCATTGTAAGACAGTGACAACTCCCATTGTCAGATAATGATGGTTCCCATTGTCAGATAATGATAGTTCCCATTGTCAGACAGTGACAACTCCCATTGTCAGATAATGATAGTTCCCATTGTCAGATTAATGATAGTTCCCATTGTTGAATGTTGGGCAACTCTTATAGGATCTACTAATCTCGAATGATTCCATTTTTCCGACAAATTTTGTTGTCTCTTTGTTCCTCTTCTCAAATGGTTCCACTTCTTAACGAATCCATTAAAGTAATCGCTCTGTCTCTGTCTATATGTCTCTGTCTCTGTCTCTGTCTCTCTCTCTCTCTATATATATATGTTCATATACGCACTGTTTCAACTGATTTGTTTGCCTGAGATGTATCTGCTGTTGTTGTTCCTATAGAGCGGAGGATGCTGGGATATTCACGTGTATGGCAGAGAGCGAAGCAGGAACAGCATCGGTTGATATCACTCTCGAAGTCCACGGCAAGTTATGATCAATGATGATACATCTAGTATCTGAGGATCATCTGATAGGTCCATAATATAATTATGTATGATGAAATCAAATATGATCTATTATTACTATGATCTAATTTCTCATATTGTTATGTCGTACCTCAATCACTACTTAATTAAATCATCAATCAAGATTAAACTAATCATTGTAGAAACTGTTATCAGATTGTGAGAGCCTTTAGTTAATGAAATATGTCTTAGTGGCGAAACTTTATTCGTCGTTTTAATGATTAGACCTTACTATTATTCTACTGGTGATCATTTATTCCTACCCCTGGCCGCCAAGTGACGCGCCTCAGGAACCGATGATGATGATGATTGTGCTGTGCAGTTCCTCCTACGATTGAAGACGATGAGTCGATGCTGACAGTGAACGAAACAGAGAGCATTGAGCTGCGTTGCGTTGTCTCTGGTCATCCAAAGCCTCAGATCATGTGGATCCAAGATGGACGAACGATGCTTGTCAATGGAGGTCGATACAACATCAATGACGTCACAGGATCGATGACGCTCCGAAATGTACAGGCAAGAGATCAGTTTCCAATGTAGAGGCAAGAGATCAGTATATAATGTAGAGGCAAGGGATCAGTCTATAATGTAGAGGCAAGAGATCAGTCTATAATGTAGAGGCAAGGGATCAGTCTATAATGTAGAGGCAAGAGATCAGTCTATAACGTAGAGGCAAGAGATCAGTCTATAATGTAGAGGCAAGGGATCAGTCTATAATGTAGAGGCAAGAGATCAGTCTATAACGTAGAGGCAAGGGATCAGTCTATAATGTGGAGGCAAGAGATCAGTCTATAATGTAGAGGCAAGAGATCAGTCTATAACGTAGAGGCAAGAGATCAGTCTATAATGTAGAGGCGAGAGATCAGTCTATAATGTAGAGGCAAGAGATCAGTCCTCCTCCTATCTCTAATCATTACACCTACGGAAACACATTCTTTGATTAGGGCCTGCTTTTAACTATTTATTCTCTTCAGACTTAGTGGTTATTATTAGTAATTATTGTTTTAATCATTAGCTAGTTAGGCAGAAATATTCAAGCGCTAGACAGGTCATCATCAGAAGATGAGTCTGTGGGCGTCCAGATGGGGGTCCGGAGGAAGGGGGGCAAATCTCAGGAAGGGGGGGGGGCATTTTTGCGTCTTAGTGGGGGTATCTTGCCGTTCTGGTATATGGGACCTGAGGGGTTGCCTCCACCGCTGGATGAGTCCAATGTAACAGTATGCGGTTCATTTGAATTCGCAGTCAATTAAGAGAATATGGATACAGCAGATCCAACAGAGATGGGAAATAAACAAATAATGGAGAGGAATGAGATGAGAGATGGGAAATGAATAGATGAAGAGGAGGAATGAGATGAGAGATGGGAAATGAATAGATGAAGAGGAGGAATGAGATGAGAGATGGGAAATGAATAGATGAAGAGGAGGAATGAGGAAATGAATAAGTAAAGAAGATGGATGAGATGAGAGGTGAATCGCATAATTATTATATCTATGTTGCTTGCGTTGTAGCATTCTGACAGTGGACTATACACGTGTACTGCTAAGAACATCGCCGCCAGAACTTCAAAGGAATACTCACTCAGAGTTCAAGGTAAGTGAGACAGAAATTGCGAACTCAGAAATAGGTCAGCATGTGAACAGTTACGAAATTTTAATTTCATAGTAATAGCATTGGTGATGCACTGTTGTGAGATTGATGATGACGACGACGACGACGACAACGACGACGATGACGACGACGATAACGATGATGATGATGATGGTGGTGGTGGTGGTGGTGATGGTGGTGTTGTTACTTTAGTTCCTCCTAGGATAACGGTGCTTCCGAGGGAACAAGAGGTGACAGCCAATGCAAGGATTGAGTTGGAGTGCGTAGCGGAAGGCGTTCCAACTCCAGTGATCACGTGGAGAGTCAACAACACACAACTCTCAAGTACGTCCCTAATGACACAAGACACGGATTATTCAAACATCAGTTCAATTCGTCGGCATTTCAGATCATTTCAGATCATTTTAGATCATCTCAGATCATTTCAGATCATTTCAGATCAGATCAGATCATTTCAGATCAGATCAGATCATTTCAGATCATTTCAGATCATTTCAGATCATCTCAGATCATTTCAGATCAGATCAGATCATTTCAGATCATCTCAGATCATTTCAGATCATTTCAGATCATCTCAGATCATTTCAGATCATCTCAGATAATTTCAGATAATTTCAGATCATTTCAGATCATCTCAGAACATTTCAGATCACTTGCTTATCAGTTTGACCTCTTTTGAGACTGATTTTGTTTGAATTCTAAAAGACTTCTTCAGCGAATCATGATTTTGACAATGATTTCATTTTAACGACCATCGATTGATGCCTTATTCATTGTGATTAGGGCGCTATAGAAGTCATTAGATTTGATTAGATTGAATCAGATGGCATAGGATTAGGCTCTGTTGTTATTGCCTCCTAAATCAGAGTTAGATCTATTGATGTGGAGGAGGATAGTGTTCTTCTTCTTTGATGTCTTATTGTAATTTAATTAAAGACTTCGAAAATCATTATTACTTGAGTATTAGTTACTAATTGCATGCTTAGTGAGCCGTGAAGATATAGCTTTGCTTGACATTCTCTTGTCTTCTTACGCTGATCTTGTCTCACAGTTTCGCCGTTAAGCATCAATGGTCGCAGTCGACTGGTCATATCGAATGCAATGAAGCATGACGATGGCACCTACATGTGTATTGCCGAGAATCCAGCTGGAACGAGTCGCGCCTTGGCTGCCATTCTCGTCAAAGGTCAGTCAGTTCCATGGTAATCATCGTAGGTTCAACTGGTGCAGCGGTGGCGAATGCTGCGTTCCTTCTTATCTCGAGTTGAAATTCCGATGCAATCAATTCGGAGCAAATGTTGATGTGATGCGGGTCAATGATAGGATTCTCAATCGCAGAAGTCCACACCCGACATTTTGTCTATAGGATAAACTTTGGCGGTTATCTAATATTTTGTTCTAGTTTTATTTTGTGTTGTTCTGTTTCCCTTTATCTCTGGTTTTCTAATATCTTCTTATTTTGTTCTCTCCATGTATCTGTTCTTATCGTTAACTTATATATCCCTAATGTCTTTTCCCTTCTTAACTTCTTCACTTAATCATAAGTTTTTCTTATCTCTACTTGTTTCATCTTTTTCTCTTTGCTCTCTTGGCTCAACTTCTCTTGATTTCTACTCATCGCATCTCGTCTTGTCTTTTGTCGTCTCTTTCGATATGCTATCTTTTTCTAAATTTTAAACCCACCGCTGTTGCCAGTACTAACTAAGTTCAGTTAAAGTGGATGACTTCTTGTAACGTTTGTCTCTGTAGTTCCTCCGAAGGTGTTGATGCATTCGGAGAGTCAGTCGGTGAGTCGATCGGAGAAGGTCCTTCTCCACTGTCCAGTGGATGGAGGAGATCCTCCTCCAACGATCGTCTGGATGAAGGAAGATCAGATCGTTCCACTCAACCAGAGAATCCACCAACTCTCCAACGGATCGCTCATCATCTACGGCGCCAGCGTAAGCACATACACACCCACACACCGATACACCGACGCACTCGCACACACATACACACACTCTCTCTCTCTCTCCGTTTGTCCGTCTGTCTCTATTGTACACACTAATACAAGTTTTATACTACATTCGATATTTGTATAAATTTATGAAGAGCCACTATCCAATCGATCAACGTTTTACCGCTTATGAATTGACATAAATTTACTAGCGTAGGTCTACTATATAATAGGCCTACTTTCATACACCACCTGTTTACTGTATGAAGAGTCAATCGGATGTGATATGATATGTATCTAAGACGGTTCCTCATCTTGCATTAGATGTTTTGTCTTTTGTGTCTGTCGTATAAAAAGCCGGAAGATGCGGGCGAATACAAATGTGTTGCTACAAACGATGCTGGATCATCGGAAGGCACTGCGCACGTTACAGTCGAAAGTGAGTTTACATATACATGTAGAGATGTAGAGACATACATATATACTGACATATAATGAATGAGAGAAATATAGAGTGCGAGAAATAGAGACAGAAACAGACAAAGTTCGTTGACGACAGAAAACACTTTGCGCATTTCTCAATATAGTAACAGCTGCAAATATTTACGCATTCGGTGTATAATGATTAAGATCCCAGATAGGAAGAAGTTCGTAGACTTGAAGAAGTAGGAATAGGTTTTGTGTTGGTGATTATCAGAGGATATTATGTTTTGCTTGTAGTGAAGCCAGAGTTCGTTGTTCAACCTGAGAGTCAGACGGTGGAACCAGGTGAAACGGTGACGATGGATTGCAAGGCCATTGGTCAACCAACTCCAACAATGAATTGGATGAAGAATGGAGAAGTCATACGCAATGAAGATCGTATTTCCATCCTGCCTAACAACACCCTAAGGTAAGACTCGATTGATTTTCTGCGTTACTGGTTGTAATAAGAACAGTCTGTTCACGATCGTAGTCGTAAGCCGTAAGGGCATATACAGTGTATATTCCAAAGCAGTCCGTGAGAGGAAAACGTTGGACATCATAGTTCTATTATTTACGATCGCTAAATCAAGTTAGAAGGATTGTCCAAAGATGCTACTTGAGCAGAATTCTGGAGTCAGTGTATACCAGAAAAAAAAGTGAACTGGTGTTTTTTTAGGATGAGAGAGACTGAATATCAATATATCTTGAAAATACGACGGAGAGAGAGAAAGAGAGAGAGAGCGAGAGAGAGGTAGAGAGAGGTAGGTGCAATAATTATATGTATCGGTTGGTTAGTTCTCTAGAAGTTATCTTTATAATGCTGCACATAAATTGCTTCAATCAATAGATTGGGTGGTTATCTGTTTTATATTCCAGAATAATAGGAGTTCAAATGCGTGACTCTGGTTCTTACATTTGCATCGCCAGAGGAAGTGAAGGAATCTTGGTCTCAGCCGATCTCACCGTGTTAGGTTGGTTCTATGTAGGCTACACATCGCATCCATGTGTGTACTGGATCTACATTTGTCATATGATTACACTCATTGATGCTTGGTCTTCTACAGAGACGTAAGCTACGTGTAGATCTTTCTGGTTCTTACATCTGTCACTTATGAAGATAGAATGCTCTGACTGGCTTGATCACATAGTACAAACAACACATGTGTTGTTTGTACTCCAGAATGCAGCAGGAATTTATTTATTAAACGGTTTTCTTACTTTTACCCAGTGTACTTATTAAATTTTATAACAGTTTGGCTCAATGTCTACCATTTCTGATAGGTCATAAAAACCTCAACTTCCACACTTCAAAACGAAGCTTAAGACAGGCACGAGACCGATACTCTAAGTATTAAGGATATTCTATGAATATTAGAAATTTAAAAAAATTTTCGTCTGACAATGCCTTCATAAAATTACGACACGCTTTTTAATTAAATATTTTATTATACGCTTCTAAGGTGCCATCGAAGATGATTGCTGCAACTGCTACCAATGGAGTCTAGCAATTCTCATGAAGGCCAGTCACAATGTAGAATGCTCGAACTCGCTCTAAACAACTGGATTATACACCAACTCTCAGTAGGACAAACCCAACTAAATCTAGAGCTTGACGAAGACTATAAATTTAAAGATAACCAAGGTTTCGAATTTCGTGAATGTCTTTTTAGATAAGCTGCGATTGGTTTTAATTGTGACTGACTCAAGCAGATAAGATTTTCTACTCTTTACATTGATCAGAGTTTTTGAATAAATGTTGTTTAATTAATAGTGAATGGTCATTGGTCGACTTGGTCCAGCTGGACACACTGCACCGTGACCTGTGGTCATGGAATTCGGTCACGCCAGAGAAAGTGCAACAATCCGGAACCGAGCAATGGCGGTCGACCGTGCATTGGACCAGGAAACGAAACGAAGACTTGTGCGCCTTACGACTGTCCAGGTACGTCCAAAAAAGCAAACTCCAGTCAGTTGCTGCTGAATAAGCACATAGCTGCACGTGATACTCAATGTGGAACCCTCTGTGATTGAGAAGAGCTTGCCTCTGTGAATGTCGATTAACAACTGGTTTTCTTTCCTTCAGTTGCTGGAGGATGGAGTGATTGGACTCCGTGGGAAGAATGCAGCCAGTCATGTGGCCTCGGTCAGAGGTCAAGGACACGTGAGTGCAACAATCCACTTCCGGTTCATGGCGGCAGATACTGTTCTGGGGATTCAACGGAAACGGATCAGTGCAATGAACGACCGTGTCCAGGTAAAGACTGATCTTACCTCTCATCTCTTTCTAGCTCTTTCTCTCTGCCTGTCTCTCTCTGTCTCTTTGACTTTCTGTATGTCTCTCTCTATCTCTGTCTGGCTGTCTCTCTCTATCTCTCTCGTAATTTAATAGTCTGTGATGAACCCAAATACAGTTCTGTCTATCGACGTCGACCTGGTCTTTAAAGCCATGTGATTCCATGTGATTCCATGTGATTCCATGTGATTCCATGTGATTCCATGTGATTCCATGTGATGCCATGTGATGCCATGTGATGCCATGTGATTTCATGTGATGCCACGTGATGCCATGTGATGCCATGTGATTTCATGTGATTCCATGTGAGTCCATGTGATTCCATGTGATTCCATGTCATGCCACGTGATGCCATGTGTTGTCATGTGATGCCAAGTGAGGCCGACGTATACACTGTACACTGTTTGATCTCAATTTAATAAGTCATTATAACAATGATTTATGTGTAAATTGTTTATTATCTTTTCTTGTCGATTATCTTCTTCGTCCGTCTATAATTAAAGTTGACGATGATGCCAAACCACAAATATATTAATTTGATCAGTCTTAATTATCATCTCATCGGTTAAATCTGTCACTCGTTTGTCTCATTCAAACCTTTTCAATAATAGCTGATTACAGTTAAGGCATGTGTTCGATATCAGTTTGATTGTAACGCGGGATCTCTGCAACGCTCTTAAAGGTCTGCAATAAATACTGCTGTATCGGTGTCCGAGTCTCATATTGAATTTCGGAACCGACGATTCGCATATTGTATGAACTGTTTGTATGAATGGTCTGTAGTTGATGGTGGATGGGGAGGTTGGACGGGGTGGAGACATTGCAGTGAGACTTGTGGTTCTGGAGTCAAAGAGAGATTCCGTCATTGTGACAGTCCGCGAGCGCAGTTTGGAGGACATGTATGCATCGGAGATGATTTCGAACGACAACCATGTCATTTGGTTGACTGTGAGGGTATGAGGCTGAACCATAATCTAACCGCTTTGTAACATTCACGAAGGCAGGTCTTTGAAAAGAAGTTGTTCCCAATTGAAGAAATTACTACAGTACGCCCATGTAGGAGAAATACGAGATTATTATTCCAATATGTAACCTACGTGGCCATGTTGAAGACATATGAGACAAATAATATTCCAATATGATACCTAGTCTACTAATAGCGAAATGAAACCATATAGTGGTCATTGCATGCTGGCAGAAGTCTAACTCATGAGGTGGCTGTGAAAACTTCACCAATCAACAGGTTTTTGCGTATGCTATAGTGTATGTATCATTCCAGAGCGTAGCAAAGATAGAATTGAAGTAGAAATTTCTTATAGCACGATAGGTTTCAAAGCAACCTATTAAGCGAATCGTGGAAGGCATATTTTGTGTACCCATTATAGTCATCCTCTTGTTATCCACTCTTGGGCAGATTAAAAAATCCATTGGTGCCTCTTTCCGTTCGACTCTGGGGCCTCCTGGCCTTCTTCTTCCAGTTTCACCTATCGATCTGTTACTAGCCATTGGAGTAACATTCGTCGAGGCTTCCTCTCGTTCTTCTTACCCGTCCTCCATTCTTTTCTAAATGGTAGTTCTCAAGAGTTCGTCCCTCTTTCCACTATGTGACCATTTCCCGGCCAATGTCTGATTCAAATCTAATAAACATACACGAGTGGCTCTCTGATAATCTGTTGTATGCTTTCTTTCAACTCGTTCACAGCTGTTTTTTGCTCCATTTATTAATAGACATTTTTTCGAGAGTATCTAAGAGTTTTATTGACATACTGTTGCCTTTGTTTTTGGTTTGTTTAGTGCATGGAGGTTGGGGTGATTGGGGCGATTGGACCACCTGTTCGTTGTCCTGTGGAAGCGGTCAACACCAAAGAACGAGAGATTGTGACTCCCCTCTGCCTTCGAATGGAGGCAGATTCTGTCTCGGTCCGGAACAACAGACGGAACAATGCAATCAGAAGGATTGTCCAGGTATGCTTTGGAATCTCATTGGTAAAATATCTGCTCAGGTAGAACTTGTTGAAGGCGATCATTAGTAAGTCATAGATTCTTATCACATATATAGTCATCTGTTTGATGGGTTCTATAATTCTGTTCAACTACTTTGACTGATCTGACTGGAAACATTTTCACCGGGTGAGAAAAATCGATGAGAAATGGCTTCGAAGGTGACACTTAAGCACGACATCTGAGCGTTCAGTGATCGTTGCTGTCTGTTTGTTTGTCTGTCTGTCTGGTTGTGTCTGCCTTTTTCACTGATGTCTTCTTGTCCGTCGTTTCCAGTGCACAGTGAGTGGATGGATTGGTCTGAATGGGGTGGATGTACAGTCACGTGTGGAGGAGGTCAACGAAGAAGATTCAGAACCTGTGTCGACCCAACGTCAACAAAGATCGGTCGACCGTGCATTGGTCCAGCTCAGGAGACGGAACTATGCAATGCCAAGAACTGCGCAGGTATCCTCTTACATCCTGTTGCCTCCTCCTTCCTCTCCTCCGCTCCTTATCTCTTAAATGTAGAAATGTTTCCATTGTCTCTCTAGAGTTACTCCCAGCGGGTCAATGAGAACGAACTGACGAATCCTACAAACTCCACCAACCGCACAATGCATTTCTCTAAATCTCTACACCAATCTTTCATTCAAAACTGAAGGCATTCGTTTTCCACAAATCATATTCCAGCTCTTCCTCTTCCTAGTGGGCCTACTGCTCCTGTTGCTCCCATTTTAAACACCATTCACTGGAGTCCGTATGATAATTCAAAGTGGATTTCGCTTTGGTTTTCCGATAATCGAGTCAAGTGTCCTTATTATTAGTGGAAATGACATTTGAATTAAACCAATTAACTATTAATTGTGTTAGAAGAAATGACAATCTTGGGTAGGTTATGTGGACAGACTGCTAATGGATTTGAGATCTGAGCTGGGTCAGAGGTCACAGATGCAGCAGAAGGGGTGGCAAAAACGAGGCAAAAACGTAGAGAGTCGAAATAGGAATGAAGAGAGTTTTATCGACTGTCTCGGATTTAATAAGAATAGAAGAGCGCGTCTTCTAAGGCAGAGAGAGAAAGCCTCCTCAGCCTCCATAATTAATCAAATAAACCGATTTTTCTGGTTTTCAGTGGATGGGGAATGGAGCACATGGAACCATTGGTCGGACTGTAGCAAGTCCTGTGATGGTGGTATCCAAGAACGTCGTCGCACCTGTCGACAGCCTATGTTTGGCGGTAGCACTTGTCCGGAGGAATCGCTGGAAACGAGGAAATGCAATCCATACCCGTGTCAAGGTATTTCCCATCTACCTAACTCATTATTATTATTATTATTATTATTATTATTATTATCATCATCATCATCATCATCATCATCATCATTATCATCATCATCGGTGTCGCCATCACCGTTTTTGGATGCCATTCCATTACGACGGCCTATTGTTTGAATGCTGGAAACAATCGAATTAAAATGGATTGAAAGACGTATTAGCAAACATAGCAGATCGCCTGTATTGTTTCACTGCGATGAAAATGCTCTACATAAAACATGTTTTTAAATTATATATATATATAATACAACTGTCTCTTTAAATTCTATCAGTCAGATGGAAAAGTCATCCTCCCTGCTCCGCTTCTGTTTTTAGTTTCCCACAGTCCACTCCTTCCGTTGAAGATAGATGACACAGGTCGTCAGTTGTATAGCTTTCTTTATCTATTTCGCTATGACATGTGGTATTTGTCCATTTATTTCTTTTTTTCAGCTGGTTTTCCGCAGACATCGGTATCCAACGTCGTCGGAAACATTAATAACCTTGACCTCGGAGTGTCAAAGTTCATCGCTAACATCAATCGAACGAGTAGAGGAAGCATCGTCACGTCCACTGTCACCAATATCTCATCCGTCACAAGTAACTTAACCTTTTCAATTATCTAACCATACACACCTGGACACACCTACAAATGAAAACACAGAGATAGCAGGACATGAACACTATGAATACCTTTAGCACAGAATGTACTGAGTTGTAAATGAATGAACAGGTGTTGGTTGATGATGATGTTGAGCAGGTACTCGTCTTCAGCATCTCGTCTCTCTTCTGCATCCGACCTATTGGACGACGGCTTCAGAGACAGACGAAGCAGTCAACGGATATTCACTGACGAAGGGCATCTTCCGCACAGAGGTTCACGTCGAATTTGCAACAGGTGGTCGTCTCATCTAAGTTTTCTATCGCAAGAGAATAATTATATTCAAAATCAATGCAATGATTGTTCCAAGTCAAATCCAACATCAGATCATAGTATATTCTCCTCTTTACCCTCATCATGATCATAGTTAATCAGAGGAATATCGATATCATCACTATAATCATCATCATCATCGTCGTCGTCGTCATCATCATCATCATCATCATCATTTTCATCATCATCATCATCATCATCATAGTCGCTTTTTGAGTCGTCAATATCACTACCTTCATCACTGCCATATTCAACAACATCGTCACCATGATTGTTGTAAAGAAGGAAGAGCGTTGATGCGTCGACTGCCAATTCTTATGCCTTGTATCACAGGTCAGATGCTGAAGATGGTGCATCATGCCAGAGGTTTAGACAACGATGGAATCCTTCAGGTGGATACGTTTGCCAATGGAGAGATTCCGAATCTTCCTGATGGAGCAAAGATAGCCATAATGCCTTACGAAGAAGACTACATTCAAACTGGTCCAGGTAGAGGAGACAGAATCTCACCATCCTCAAGACAAATATTATATCAGATCTTCATCTACACCTTCAGCATCTTTTTATGGTTGATTTTTTTCGTTACGGTGTCTCTATGTAGGACTAATTAAGCTAAAGAAATCTGACATAGACGTGAATGATACTGTTCAACTGCGCAATCAGTTATCCAGATAGGATGCATATATATATATATATATATATATATAAGTTATGTTCGGTCTTGTAGGTCTGCCTTTGTCTGGAGTCTGGTGGAGTCTGTTTTGATCTGGTCTATGGGTCTGGTCTGACATGGTCTGGTCTGTTTTGATCTGGTCTATGGGTCTGGTCTGACATGGTCTGGTCTGTTTTGATCTGGTCTATGGGTCTGGTCTGACATGGTCTGGTCTGTTTTGATCTGGCATATGGGTCTGGTCTGACCTGGTCTGGTCTGTTTTGATCTGGTCTATGGGTCTGGTCTGACATGGTCTGGTCTGTTTTGATCTGGTCTATGGGTCTGGTCTGACATGGTCTGGTCTGTTTTGATCTGGTCTATGGGTCTGGTCTGACATGGTCTGGTCTGTTTTGATCTGGCATATGGGTCTGGTCTGACCTGGTCTGGTCTGTTTTGATCTGGTCTATGGGTCTGGTCTGACATGGTCTGGTCTGTTTTGATCTGGTCTATGGGTCTGGTCTAACCTGGTCTGGTCTGTTTTGATCTGGTCTATGGGTCTGGTCTAATCTGGTCTGGTCTGTTTTGATCTGGTCTATGGGTCTGGTCTAATCTGGTCTGGTCTGTTTTGGTCTCTTCTCGGTGACTGCATGCACTGCGTGCGGTTTGCACGAGTTTAATCATAATTGACTGCATCAAATAAAACTAAATCGATAGGAAGAAAGCCACTGTCAGCGGTAATTATGATTATTGAATTTAAATTGGTTAATAAGTGCGTGGTTGCGTTGGATCAGGGACGATATACGGACAGTCTTCCAGGGTCTTCCTCGTTAATGGACACGTCCTTCCATACGCCTGGAATCATTCCATTTCCTATAATCCGGAGTTCGGTCGAATGCCATATCTCGTTCAACGGATGGTCGTCACTGATATCCACGTCAGTCTCAACTTCAGTCAAAAGATGCTTGGATACCAGACAGCTAGTGCCATGGCCAAAGGTATAACTACTACTAGACACTACTGGGCTATACGTCACCTCTTCAAATACCTCTGTTCTTAACCATTATCATTAAACCATTATCATTAAATCTTATGATCTTAATATCATACTATCTCATTGTTGCTCTTCTTTATGCCATACCATACCATGTTAGTAGTATTAGCTACCCTACTAAGGGTAGGTAATGATTACGGAAATACATTCGTATGGCCTATGCGCCATTACTTAACTACCCTGGTCTAAATTCAAATATAATGAACTATTGTCTGCTGCCCTGAGCTAAATACAAATGCCTTGACATAAATTCAAATGCTCTGACCTAAATTCACGACTTACCATTCGTTGACTTTGCAATAAATGTGCAAAAGGCTAAAAGTCGCCTTGATATTAAGTGTTTATACTTCTTAAACAACTCGAAAACCATGGTTATTGTAATTAGAAACTTCTGTTGAGTCAGTTTCTACTGCAAAAGACATAAACCAATAACAATTATACACAATATTTACGTTGCAACATTCACAATAATATTTATACCCATTATAAAATCATGATCGAGGTAGTAGGGGTCAAAGAGGTACTTGGTGGTTGATCAACTGTTTCATTAACGATAAATGGATCGGCTTCGATCATTGACTTGTTTTGTATTCTCAGGAGACCCGAGTAACCTCTGTCCATCTGGATTCACCCTTGACCCAACTGAACCTTACTGCAAAGGTCAGACCTTGTTTCCTTTGTCGTTTTACTGTAATATTTTGTGAATTGTTTCGTCATGATGACATTTATCACTATCCTCATTAAATGACTTAACATCGTATGAACTGAATCTGCAATTAAGATACTAAGATCTATTTTAAAAGACGATACAAATAAATAAGTTCGACGAAACAGGGAAAGGAGGAAGAGGAAGAAGAGGAAGAGGAAACAGAGGAAAAGGAAGAAGAGGGAAGGGAGGATGAGGAAGAAGAGGAAGAAGCGGGAAGGTTGATTGTCATGCTTCACTGATTGTCACGCTTCACTGATTGTCATGCTTCACTGATTGTCATGCTTCACTGATTGTCATGCTTCACTGATTGTCATGCTTCACTGATTGTCATGCTTGTCGTTTTTCTCTCAACAGATGTAGACGAGTGTTCGCAGTTGAGTCCTTGTTCACACACCTGTCAGAACACACCAGGCAGTTTCATGTGCTCTTGTCCGATCGGACTCTCTCTGTCGGCAGATGGACGAGTCTGCAGAGGTGAGTTCTCGACTAACAAAACTCGATTTAAACCGATCTCATTCGCCAAAGTATAGGGCCACCGTATATTCGTCTGCGCATGCGTGCAGTCACTTACCATAGCGCATTTTGCTAATACCTTTAATGAACTCCCCATATGGCTATTTAATTTATGTAATGAGAGCTTAAGACATTATTTTCGTAATGGGAGCTTAATTTGATTGATTGAATCCTGTAGATGTTGATGAGTGTGAATTGCACGTTGCTGATTGTCATAAGAGCCAGGAATGTATCAACACCATTGGTTCGTATCGTTGTCTACCGAGATGTGAGTCTGGACATCGTAGGAACATCCTCAGTCAAGTCTGCGATGGTAACCAATGGCCGTAATAGTTTTTACACTGTTCAATCCCCAAACACAATCTGTACTGCTATAACGCCATCATTCAGTATATCCATCGATTAAAATTATAAATTATCTAACCACTTTGGCGTGTATTCATGCATGCATGTATGTGTGTAAAGTATGTACCTATCTGGAGTATATAGGTCTACTTATGGCATAGTGTCCCATCTTTAGCTACTTCAGCATCTGCCCTGCACCGTACTTAAGATTGGGCGTCGCAACATCAACGCTCTTTCTAACGCTCAGCTTCCGTAGCCTATACGTTTAGATCCAGCAAAACCTGCTGCAGTGACCTCAGTAGTTAAAATCAAAGAATAGTTGTTCAAATTCATAATTTATACTCTGCAACTACGATGGCATCGATGATTTGTGTTTCTTTGGTTTGAATTTGTGAAAACGTGCAAATACAATTTACAACTATACACGGTCAACCTTTTTCCATTGCTTCGTATCTGCAAATTTATATAGCGCCTCACACATTATGGCCAACCAATCAGAGGCGCTGTCTTCTGACTCTGGAACACGTGACTGTTTTTTGTAATACCCATTTTGAATTGAAAGGAAAACGGAGCTTTGCAGATGTATTAAGTATTTGATGTGTTCAACACAGATGTCAACGAATGTTCAGAGAAGATGGGGCTCTGTGAGCAGGAGTGTATAAATGCACCTGGCAGCTACAAGTGCGCGTGCAAACAGGGCTTTCGATTGATTGGAAAATCACGATGTGAAGGTAATCTCTAATCTATCTGAACTAAACAACAGTACGGCATTTGGGGCAGGAAGATAGGAAAGGAGGGTCGAAGATTTTGGACACTGAGAAGTTATATGCATAGCTATGGTGATTCTCTTTCCAGTGTGGAAATTAAGATTACGTTTACAATTACAATTGTTCTCACGGATATTGATATGATTACAGTTTTGTTTTAATGCGCCATCGATTGATGTCCCGTGCACTAAACATTGGCGCAATAGAAGTTATTAGTTATTAGTTGATTATCAAAAGTAGGCCTATTAAACACTCATTCCTCATTCATTCACTGACAGTTTCCAAATGTTCAACATTAACTGAATTTCAAGTAAATGAAACAAGTCGTTTTAACTGATATCGTTGACCCGGATTTAAATGTTTTCCAGATATAAACGAATGCTTGGAGAGGATCAATCGTTGTACTCACATCTGTAACAACACAAAGGGAGCTTACCAGTGTTCATGTCGACCGGGATATCGCCTCGATGGACCATTCACATGCAAAGGCAAGTCCAGTGGCAACCGTTCTCAATCAGTCCTGGTAATCATCGTGATCCGTATAAATCCTTATAATTCTTTTGATTATATTTACTATCATCATATTCATTACCCTTGTTATTATTATTATTATTATATTACATTGTCCGAATAATTCTTCCAGATGTTGATGAATGTGCTGAGTTACAAGACGATTGTTCCTATGGTCAACAATGCGTGAACAGCGATGGAGGATATTCATGCATCAGTTCCTGTCCAAATGGATATTATGCCAAGTCTTCCAACGGATCATGCATTGGTTAGTTAGTCAGTCCTACCAACATTATAATTATTCGTATGGGCTATAATTATCTATTACGTCATTGTTAGGTTGTAGGCCTATAAGCTTAGTATTCTTTATATATCTCGGTACATATATACAATGTATGCGTGTAAAAATGCAATTTCTATAGATTGAATATGTTGTATCATTGGATGACTTATTTCATCAGACGTCGATGAGTGTGCCATGGGTGACAACGTGTGCCAGTACAACCAGTTGTGCATCAACACAGGCGGCAGTTACTCTTGCAGTTGTCCCAGAGGATACAGATCGGACGGACCAACCAAACCCTGTTTCGGTAAGACCCACCACAGACTCACACTCGAAGCTCTTTTCGTCGCTTCCACTCTTAATCGTAATCGTAAACTCTAAGTTTGCCCAAACGCTAAACGCAAGATACCAGCATGTAGCCAGAAGTGCTGCACCTTGTCAGATGGGTTGTCCTTGCAGAGATGCCAAGCTAGGAGCCAAGACGAGAGACAGAAGGAGGCAGAGGAGCCGCCCTGAGGAGGGTTTCGATTAAGACGATGGGGATTGGAATACCAGGCTCTGCTTGGCACCTCTTTTCCAGATGAACTAGTAGCGACTACCTTTGTCAGTCGGTTGTATTTTTTCTCGATGTGTTTGCGATCTATTGCTATGATTACGAGAAGTGATCACCTGTGACACTTAATCATCCGGGTCCTGCTTTCTAATCTCGGATTCACATTCACTTTTGTCGTAAGTGCATAATTTCTTTCTTTCTTTGTCTTACGACTGTTTATTGCAAAGCAAATTATGGATCTATAAACAAACTTTTCTCTAACTGATTTGTAATGTGTTCTTTGGACAGACATCGATGAGTGTAAGAAAAAAAATCCAATTCAATGCCAACACGAATGTTTCAACACAATTGGCAGTTTCCACTGCACTTGTCCCAAGGGATATAGAATAACTGGAAGTGCTCGAACTTGTCAAGGTAGACCGCCATTGCTAATTACATCGAGAATCATTTTTATTACTAGTTAATTAACGTTAAGATAAAGTAAGTTAGTTTCTTAGTGCGTGGTTTTTCATGCAGTTTTAATACCTCTACATGTAAGTCTAAATCTTGATGATATTTCATTTATTTTATCTGCTGAATACCTCATAATCGATGCCAAAGTGAATGGACGTCAAAATTAAAATTCGCTCTGAACGAATCTTGCTATAGTTCTTCGGGATAAAAATCTCTTGAAAGTGTACTCACGATTGATATAGGCGAAGCGGCTACACTGTACACGTGCAGAACGACCATAATGCCTCTCCTCTATCGAAGAAAACTGAAGGGACCAGTTTATGAACTACGCCTGGCATCCATCTCTTTTTCAATTAAGGCCATTTTCCTATTTATTGGTTAATAGATTAATATCAGAAGAATTGACCGGACTGCAAATGGAATTTTAGGCGACTATAATGAAGTATTCAGCAATGAGAGCGACTGTGGACAGGGGAGTGAGGTATGTTAATATTCCAGAGAAGAACACGTCTCAATATAAGTGGGAAAGACGAAGGACTTGCGAATAACGACGGATAACAGTTCATAAAATATATATATACATATATATATATATATAGTGTTTAGTAATTTAAAAAGCCTTCCCTCCCCTTCGGAAGGAGCTTCTCTCTCTCTCTCTCTGACTCTGTCTCTGTCTGTCTGTCTGTCTGTCTCTCTCTCCTCTGCTGCGTTTCCTTTTCTCTGTTTAGCTTTGTTTAGTTGTGTGTTTACTCTTGAGGGCCTCTGATTCGAGTGGCGCTATATAAGTGTTCCATTACATTACATTGTACTGATCTTCGATGCGGTGCTAATGAAGACTCGACGATTAGAATGAATGGTAACTGTTGTTGCTGTTGTCGTCTAGACATTGACGAATGCGTTGAGATGTCGATCGATTGTGGACCAGACAAAAGATGCTTCAACCTCAGAGGAGACTTTCAATGTGTCGACATTTCGTGTCCAGTTGGATACGAACGAAATCCACACACAGGGTGAGTCACCAACAGCCAGGTAGGCCTGCCACACCCGCCGTAACACTTTATCTTACAAACTACCACTTGCAATGAAAGGTAGGCCAGAGTGGCGCTTTAGAAGTTAGGGATTACGATTACCAAGCTACCTGTTACATTGAAAGCTGCCATTGTTACAACATACGATAAAAGTTACCATTTAAAATAAGGTTTCCATTTAGGATGTATTTTTTACTATCATTTCGTCTTTGCAAGGATCTACGTATTTATCATTGAAAGTAGATGTTTGTCGCCGTTACCGTTTCTTAATTTTCCATTTCCTATCATCCTAAATTCAGGTATTGTACTGTCGACTGTTCTGCTTCAAACGTGGATTGTCGTTCCCACAAAGATATCCTAGAGTTCCACTTGGTGGCCCTACCAAGTGGAATCAAGGCTCACCAGGACCTCCTTCGTCTCCTTGTATTTGACCAGAACAACATCCATCTGGTCCAGTCGACCTTCTCCATCGTCAGCGATTCATCCATCGACCACAATGATGTCCCGTTCGGAATCCGTTCTGAGGATGGTAAGGGCATCATCTACACTTTGAATCCACTCAAGGACAAGAGCTCTTACCAGATGAAGGTAGAGGGCACGACCTTTGACCCGAGCACCAGGCTCATACTCTACCACACAACGTTTGTCGTATATATTTCTGTTTCCTCATTTCCCTATTAGACGGAGATCTAGATCAAAGACGGTAGATTTGCGAATGGGAACTTCCTGAGTTGACGTCATTCAGGCTGAACTATACGGTAGTTGAACAAACCGTGAACTCAGTTTAGATTTGAAGAAACTGTCTATCAACAATTTAATGATTTTGTATTTTGTATGAATACACAATATTTTTGTATATTTAAAAAATTATGCAATAAATAGACAATATTCGTTACATTAATTTTATCGCCAATCCGATTACTTATTTTTCCTAGTAGAATTGGTAATACGCAAGGATAAGGCTGATGTCAAGCTCCGTGACTTATTTTCAAGAGTGATTGAGCGAGGATCAAGGAATCCAAGTTCAAAGAAGGCATTGGTAAAAAGTGAACAGTACGTCGACCATTGGTAGTGCTAAAAATCCTCCGCCTTCTGATTCTCCTCTTCCTCCTCCGTTTTTTTGTCAATACTATTTAGATTTCGTTGTCGGATGTTGTTCACATCGTACGTTTATTGAGACCGACTTTCGAGATCAGTTCATCACAGATTGATGACAATTCTTTGTTCTCTTTAACCTACAAAGTCAACTTTCAATCAATAGCACGTACAACAGACCAGAAACCATTGATTAGAAGCTCACATAACAACGCAGAACTCTACGAAAGTATACAGAGGGATCGAGCCGTCTAGATACAATTTACTCGACAATCTCTTGATATCCGAAGTGAGTTTAATCTCTCTAAAAAAGCTTCAAACAACTGGACAAAATGATCTGGTCCAAACCACGCCCAGAGAATTTATGTCTATACGGAAAATCCCGGAGAAGATATGAATTGATGCAGATGAGTGGATTGACAGTGTTCAGTGTTTTCTAACGGAATAGAAATAGGAATAGAAATAGGAATGGAAATAGAAATAGGAATAGAAATAGGAATAGAAATAGGAATAGAAATAGGAATGGAAATAGAAATAGGAATGGAAATAGAAATAGGAATGGAAATAGAAATAGGAATGGAAATAGAAATAGGAATAGGCCGTCTACCTTTTGTTCAATCGTTTGCTGAAGGCTTTCAATGTGAACCTCTGCTTTTCGCAAAGCTGCGTTCAAAACGGTGACATCTGAATCAGATCTGCGTCTCATTGTTTCGATTTCTTTATTTGCTCTGTCATAAAAATGAATACAGTCTGCATATAATTACTAATTCAATAATACATCTGGTTTATGTGATTGGACTTTACATAATTATGTGAAAGCAAAGCGATCATTGAGGTTAGATGCGAGCTGCACTTCTGTGATGTGTTCACGATTTACTTAGCCTCAGGCTATGTGGAAAGTTCCCACCCTCATGAGATGATCATCTGATCTTGGAATGGCCATTGGCCAGTCTATTCATTCAGCTCAGTTGACCATTCGGAATATAGGGTGCACATACGAAACCGATATCTCGAACCAATGACGCTACTCACTAGAACACAGACGTGTACTCGAATAGATCACATCTGAAACGGTTGCTTTACTGCGTCCGTTTATTGCTTTCGTGAAAGGAGTTGTTGTAGTCTGAGAACTATTTCACCTCAAAACTCAGAGTGTAACTTTGATCGCAACTGATATCTCTGTTCTTTTCAAAAATTGTAATATAAAATATTTATCTGTATCATCAACAGAGTAGAACAGCATATATCATCTTACTTACTTGTGGACCTATTCATTAAATATGCACGTAATGTAAGCAATTTATTCAGCTCTTACTTTGTAGGCCTACAGTAGGTTGTTTAATACGCACTTTGCAAGTTTATGTTCTGCCTGTTCTTTGAGGGCAGAAAACTTCTCTTCTTGTTTCTTCAGCTTTTCCTGAAGGTCGTCAACGCATGTGCGTAGAACCTCTTCATTCTGAAAGGAAACAGAAAATTATCTGTTTCACAATTCCCAAAATACACAACTCATCGTAATTTAATGTATACTTCTAAAACGTGTGTGGAACCAGTATCGCTAATGTAATGGAAGCAACGGAAATCTAGACTTAATACATGTGTAGTTTATATGTTTCAGTTCCGCATTCTGAATGTCTGGTAGCTTCCACTGAGCTAAGACTTAGCGTCCGGCTTTGCCAACAGCTTCATCAGAGCAACGCGTTAACTAGAAGTACAAAGAATCGTCTCACTAGACCTGAACTGGAATTGAACCCTGCACAGCAAAGTATCCCCGTAGCTTCTCTTTCCCATAGAACACGCATTTGCCAGAAAGGACTGCAAGCAAAATATTATATACAGTAGAGTCTTCAACTGTTGAAGCCGAAAAATCTCTACTCTAATATTTATTTCGCTCTCTTCGATAATTAAAAGCTGAGACTTTGAATCGTCTCATTTGTGCTAATTCTCAGACACCTCATCTCCCTCTCCACTGTCTCATTTCCACTGAAGATCTAACAATGTTCAAATTTCGTTGTTGGAACATTAACCCTACCGTGTGCTCTAACAAAGCGGCCCGCGTGCCCCACCTGTTTCGCTAGATACCATGCACTGTGTTCTACCTACTTTTTTGTATGCATCAACGGCTTGTTTCGTTTTTTCATAGCGTCGATGTAGATCTGAGAAGGCATTCTCCACTGACCTCAGATCATCCACCGCCTGTACACACACAATGCAGGTCCATCTATTAACCAGTTTAGTAATGTTATCATTTATTGAGAGCTACCGTATATAACGACTACCAAGGGTCAGACGATGACGCTGAGCAGAACTAGCTCATATTCCGGCCAGAGTCAACCTCTGAGAGAGAGGCTGCAGCTCGCAATGGGAGAGATAGATGATGCTCACACCACACTTCCATATGACACGCATTCAGAGCGGAGAGGAAGAAGTTTAAGCAGAGAATCAATGATGGGGTTTTAAGCTGAGTCAGAAACTCCGCCATAAAATCAGGATCAGAATTCACAGACAGTAGCTTCATATGAAATTTAAAAACAAAGACTCTTTAGAAATTGATCTCTACAAAGAATATGAGAATTTCTATTTTGAACTGGTCCCATATAGGTCGACTCATTATACGTCTACCTGCTGTCGATAGATGAGGTATCATATTCTACTTTATGTAATAATGGATTTACCTGATCTCTCTCTTTTGTTACGTCAGTAAAAACTTCTTTCGATTTTGAAGACTTTACTTCTTTCCCTTCTAACAAAACAAAATAATAGTCAAAAGCTTTTTACAATCATGTCTTGTTAAATTGCACGTAGGCCTATGTATGTATGTGTGTATGTGTGTATGTGTGTATGCGTGTATGCGTGTATGCGTGTATGCGTGTATGCGTGTATGCATGTATGCATGTATGCATGTATGCATGTATGCATGTATGTATGTATGTATGTATGTATGTATGTATGTATGTATGTATGTATGCATATATAATGCATATTATTTGCATTCATATAATAAATTACTCCATGTCTATTTGCGTGTGTGTATGTACGCATTACTTTTAGAACAATTTATATAGCGCCGCTCAAAGCTTCCTACTCAAAGGCGCTGCCTGCGCTAATCTACAGTGCATGCATAGCATTGTATAATTATGTGTATGCATGTGTGTCTGTTTTGAGGTACGACTGTATAAGGATACTTAATATAGCTCATTTATAACAAAGGAATATTACCTAAATTAACGTACCAATCAGTTTCTGTATTGTACTTTCGTATTCAATTATGACATTCCTACAATCAATCAGCCAAAAGAATTCAACCTCAACATAGATGTATATAAAATCACCATAAGCGAAAAAATACATTTTTAATTAAGGGACTTGGGTGTAATTGTAGGTCTACTGAATTCAGACAATGCCTTATTAGACGATGAATACCTGCTGACTGGGAGTACATATAATTATGACCCACTGTAGCTACAGTTTGAATGATCTGAATCAAACAGATATGGACAGCTTACAATACAATGCAACATCACAACTGCATCTATGATATTCAACCTTTCAAAATTCAACAGCTCACAGACGACACAATGGGCTTAGACTATACCAGAGATGGAGACTTGGGGGGGAGGGCAGTAGGGGACGATTCCACAAAATACAGGTGGGGTACAGCCACTTATAACCATCAATATTTCATCAACAACGCGGTCCAAAATTTACCAACTCCTCGCTCATTTCAATGTTGCGTCAAAGTTGATAGGGATGTGGCGCCATATGAGTCCAATGAATGAATGAATGAATGAATGAATGAATGGATGAAGTCAAAATGAGACTGAGATGATAATTAGTATACAGTTGATCGTCCTACTTCATTTCTTCGTGAGATTTCTGAAGTCGTGCGATCTGTTCCGTAAGTCGTTGCCTTTCTTCCATCAAACGATTGCATTGTCTTCTCCAATCGCATTCTCCTCCTCCACCTTCCTCTTCCCTCTTCTTTTCCAGGCACCTGCATCCACTCCTTGTCTTTTGTTGCTTTGCCACAAACTCCTGTTCGAATTCACCTCTCAGTCGATCAATGTCCGTTTCGGAATATTTCAACCGCTGCCAACAACACAACAATAGAAACATTCATGATTTGTGCCAAAAACACTAGGCCTACATGTACATTACATGTATAGGTTAAACCAACAGTTACGATTACTGCCAGTTGATCAGTATACTGTAACAATTAGCTTAATAAAGCGCTAGTTGTCTAACTATATAGGCCGTGTAAGTGAAAGCCTTGATCAGGATCCCTACAATGCAGATCGCAGCACTAATTACTGATTAGTGTTGCACCAATTTGTCTGTAACTATCAGAGAACAATCAATCGCGTGAGCGGATTTTAGGCAAATTACCTGTGGCTAAGTTGATTGGAATATCAATCTGAGTGATTATAAGGGAAGAAAGCTCGTTTTGAACATACGATCACTTCAAGTTTTAATCAGAACCTGCTTAGTAATTTTCGAATTAATATCCGCTTGAGTTTGTTGCAACTTCCTTTATGAAGTAGAGGTCGTACCCTCTATAAGATACACTTGTTGGTGTCGTTGGCTTCTGCCAAAGCTCCCAGGAATTATTCAGCCTATAAAGGAATGAGGAGTTATAAAAAAGGTTGACATCTATTTACCAAGTTGGTATTTCCCAGATCGGTGTCATTGTTGAGAGGTCTCGTTGGACTTAGCAGACTATCTCCTCTTCCACTGTCGCGTTCCTCCTTAGTAGAGCCACAACAATAGAACAGAAATCCAGTTGGAAAGACTGGCCAGATCTAATAATATTATGATGCTGTTCTAAAATCTCAAATCATCTGTCAGTTAAAAATTGAATTAGGTAGAGTCGGAAGTAGCCTTCATTTTCATTTCATCTGTTCAATTTATTTTAACTGCAGAGCAAAAGTCTATCTAGAATTAAGAACTGGCTTAATTAATACAGTGTAGAATAACAAAACCTCTTGATAAGGATTACTGCGTCAGGATAATCCTATCATTAAAAAAAATCATTATACAATATACACATATACAGTAGATAGATATATATTATATGTGTGTGTGCTTATGTCTCGTTGTGTCTGTCTGTTTGCGTCTGTCTGTCTCTCCGTTTCTGTATCTTCTCTCTTTCTCTCTCGCTCTCTCAATCTTTGTCTATCTATCTATCTATCTATCTATCTATCTATCTATCTATCTATCTATCTATCTATCTATCTATCTATCTATCTATCTATCTATCTCAATCTATATGTTTCTCTGTTGCCCCCTCCCACAAACTCTCTCTCGTATTCTTGCTAATAATAAACTCCATCGTTCCTTACGACGTCCTGATCATCTCCGATTCGTATCATTTCCTCGTGGTCGAAGCGTAGAGGGCTTCCCGCTCGACCGCAGTCATGTGTATTCCAGTTGAGGACCTCCAGAGAATCCTGCGATGCAAAGATGGCAGAGTCTCCTTCCAATTCCGAATACTTGTTGACACTCTCCAGCCAAGAACTCGTCATCATCGGAACAATTCGCTGCTCCGACTGCCCAACATATCCGCCAAACTGTCGTACTACAGCGTACACAGATAAAACATCGCTGACACAATCATCCAAATCTCGTATCTTGACCGAGAAAAATCAAGACACCTTAAGTTGGGTTAAAAATATTGTGAGTCTGGAAATTGTAATCGTAACTGCAAATTTTAAAAGCATCGCTCAAAATCGGCGGCGTTTCCGACCCAAGTCTGCGGTAGGTGGAAAATTAGAAAGGTCTTCAAGCGCATCTGAAACCGACCAGAGTGGAGAACTAGGAGCTCCGCTCAAAGGGGGAGGGAGACTGTTCCAACTGGAGGGACCCACATAAGCAAAGCTCCTTGTTTGTGCCGTGGCAGTGCGCATGCGGGGAACCAACAATAATCCACGGGCAGATGAGCGGAGAGAAGCCCTTTGGGGGTGTGTATGGTACTCTGGTACAAAGAGCCAAAAGGTACGCCTGGACAGGGCCAACATGACAGTTTCGCATAAGCGTCAGGACTTAATGCTGTGTGCCATGGGCAGAGGCGCAGAAAGTCAATGAAGAGTCACGAATGATAAATTGTAATTGTTATTGCGAACTTATATAACGCCACCCGTTATCAGAGGCGCTCATGACTCAACATATAGCTAAACGGAGAACAGGAAAGTCTTCTGAAAGATGAAAAGGATATTATGAAATTATTGCAATCGTAATCTTAATTGTTATCTACCAATTATAACTTCACCGTACACCGACGAAAGAGTGGAAATTGAAAGCTGCCGATAACAAAAGTACAAAACCCAGCAAATGAGAAGATGAGGAATTCTAATCCCCCTAGATCAGATACGGTGTCCAAGGGAACATGCGCCCCCTAATTGCACCCCCTGCGGACGCTCATCACGGGTGCCGTTGAATATCAACTAACCAATCAACAGGCCTACACATGCAATTTTCACAGTTCGTGTTGTAGTCCTATAATAATTATGATGACGAGGTTTCTATTGTACCTCTGAACTGGATGTCTGTGTACTGCAGTTGAGCGGCTGCAGCTGCTGCAGCTGAAGTAGACGCTCCATCTCCCGAGGAGCCAGAGCTGGAGCTACCTGTCCTGTGTCTAAGGAACTACTCTCCGGCGCCTCGATGACAGGTCGTGTAACCACGTGACCCTCCTTCGCCCCCTCCTCCTTCGGACCAGAGGAGCACCCACTCATTGACTGAGGCTATAATTAGTCAGAAGATTAATTTATCTAGATTGCAGATGAAACTATAATCCAACAGTAAATAGAAGAAGCGAATTACAAATGGGTCTACATCACTTTACAAGAGGATTAGCATTTTTATGCATACTCGAAACAATGTATGTATGTATGTATGTATGTATGTATGTATGTATGTATGTATGTATGTATGTATGTATGTATGTATGAATGTATGGTTATTTATATAGCGCCTTAACATAATTTCTCGAAGGCGCTAAACGTAGCTACCCGACAGATCTAACCAGATGATTAATGTGCATGTAGAATAGGATATATTTCCTTAGAATATGATATATTTCCTTAGAATAGGATATATTTCCTAAGAATAGGATATATTTCCTTAGAATAGGATATATTTCCTAAGAATAGGATATATTTCCTTAGAATAGGATATATTTCCTAAGAATATGATATATTTCCTTAGAATAGGATATATTTCCTTAGAATAGGATATATTTCCTTAGAATAGGATATATTTCCTTAGAATATGATATATTTTCTTAGAATAGGATATATTTCCTTGGCTGCAAGTGGTGCAATGTTGCGAATGATTTGGATGACTTAGAGGCGAAATGACCGAGGTAGAGAAAGACTGAGACAGGCGGATGGGATAGACCGTGTTCACCGTATGGTGACGAGTTCACGAAGATATTTTGGGCCGAGAGAATAATTGTAAAGAGTTGTATGTTGTTAGTGATCGGACTTTGACTACAGACCTACGACATCAAATGAAGCGGATGAAAAAGAACACACTGCTTTATGAAATTAATTAATCGGATCTGAGTCATTGTGATGATGATAATAATAATAATAATAATAATAATAATAATAATAATAATAATAATAATAATAATAATAACAACAACAACAACAACACAATGTATATAATAGGCTACTCGATCAATGCACTTAATTGAGATTGAACCTTTGATACAAAGATTTATTTCTAGCCAAGCAAATGAGGCTTAATCAGACAGGGATCTTACATGGCCATTTAAATGGACAGACTACATGATGGTGAAGGATATCACTCGTTTAATAAATTAAAACTTAGGAAGTGTCGAAGTCAACCAGTCGCTATATAAATACGTGTAAATGTACACTCGCATCTACACAGATGCTGCTGTCATCGTCACACGAATAGGTTTTCCCGAAATATATTCACTTAAGTAATTTTTCCAAGATTCTTTATAATGGATGAAGGATTAATTACTTGCCGTAGTCAACAGAATTATTGTCCAATTATTAGTAAATCCTCGAAGACCGACGTCAGAATGAAATTGCGTCGGAGTTGAAGACCTTCACGTATCCATACATTTAGGCCTACATAGGAGGCTGACGACGATACTTGTCACAACACATCACATTATAATTTCTAACCTCACAGCAGGGCTGACCAAGCCATTCATTAATCAGATAAGAAAAGCGTTGGATGGCTCCAATACTCATCGATCCATGCCTCGCCAGGCCACTGCGCTCCAGCTTACAGCAACCGCTAGGTGGCCGCCTGGCGCATGCACTGCGCGGCGCATCTGTCCGCTTGGGACCACAGATCATGGATTGGCTGAGACAGCGTCATCATTGACGCCAGGCTGTCTGTGAGGCTGGCGACTGCAGCGCCTCGCTGCGTCGAGTGACTGAGCGACGGACGTCAATTCATCAGACGACGTACATGTAGTGTGGATATTGGCGACCAGAGAGATTACTTCGGTGAGTTTTGTTGTATCTCGTGTAAATACTTGTCATCAATCATTAATTTCTGACCGCATTTATAATAGTATACAATTGAATAATAAATAGACGAAGAAGAGCAGATAATTACTATCTAATATATTGTTAATGGACTTTGAAACGGACTTACCCTCAACGAGACCCGCTGAGCAACTGAGAGCAACTCTAGTCTCAAACTCGGAACTTCCCTGGAAATATATATATATACCGATCATGGTGCTTTGCGTTTGGCTTCACTCCAGCACTTCAGAAATTTTGAGTTTGAGATTGCGATAATTTAACCGTTAATTGCGAACCAAAAGCAAGCGATTTCTTTTTCTTAGCCTCAGCATATCAAGGCAGTAGGCGAGACCTCGGTCTCCCTTGCTGCATGATAGTCCTGTATCTGCACTGCGCATGTATTCTTCAATGTTAGTTGTTCGCTAGGGGGCGCAAGTGAAGACGAAAATGTAATGTGAAGACAAAAAAATATCTGTCCATGCAGGTTTCAGAAGCAAGAAAGACAAGCATTGGTCTTTTCCCAAACTCAAGAAATCGATTGGTAATAATTGATTTGGGGACGATTCGTCCCCGGACGATTCATCCCGGACGATTCATCCTCGGACGATTCATCCTCGGACGATTCATCCACAGGACGATTCATCCCCGGACGATTCATCCGGACCAATCATCAATCCAGTCAATCCAGGACCATTCATCCAAAGTGTCTTTAAATGCAATAATAAATCGCCGTTGTAAGGGCCATTGAACAGCAACCTTCTACCGTTGGTGTGTTACCACTTAGAGAAGAATGATTGTAACAGATGATCGTTCGCTTTCCACGTTTCGATGTTCCAAAATTTACTGTTGTCATAACGTTTTCTTTTATTGCTTTTTATTAATTATTGTTCATTAATTAATCAAAAAGCATATTTATTTATTGATATTTAGTTGTTTATGAATCAAAAAACACGCGCACTTTACAGACTGAACGCATACTTTGGTGACGTCAAGTTTTTGGACGTAAGAAGAATTATTTTAGTAATTAAGATGGAATGTCTGGTGTAATGACGAACCTGATATTAACTAACCTCTGATATTGCTTATCGAAGGGGAAGTCAAACACTATAATTTAATTACTAATCGCCTCATATAATATGTAAAAAGGACTTTTTTAATTTATTTATTTTGGATGAATGGTCCTGGATTGACTTTCCGGATGAATCGTCCGCTGGATGAATCGTCCGAGGATGAATCGTCCGGGATGAATCGTCCGGGGATGAATCGTCCGCATACCGTAATAATTGTCCCAAACTCAAACTGTGATCTTATTTCTCAACTCTTTGGCCAACTTGAAACTCACCTGGGATTGAACAACACATCTGAAGAAGAACAAAAAGCTCAAATACCTGTATAAATCAACGCCCCAGAAACCAAGGAAAAACGTTTAAGAGAACTTTTATATTTTTTGCTCAACAAATTGACGCAGTAATCCACTTGAGACCAACAAGAAGTTCTGCCATGATATCTACCACCAGATGCACATCTTGAGAATCTAATAGCATAAGAAAACTTAACCAAAGATGTTGATTAGGCTAATAAAAACATTTGGCAGACAAAAAATTAAATAACAACCTGTTGAGAAACATTTTTCAACCAGAATTTAAAAAAATCCACAACAGTCAATCGAAGTGTCAACTGGAATCTGCCATCTAAATATCGCATTTTTGTTCAGAAACAATCATCCAACAGTCAATCAACATAACATCAATCCATCAGGAATTCAATCACAAAGAAACGATCATACTCAAAATTGTGGTCACCTGACATCTTCAATCATGTAAAGTATCATGCGACTGTCATAGACTCTTTGAACCCTCGTCTAAGTTATGGTGCTATATAAGTCATCAATTAATTATTACGTAATGATGAAACTACTTCTGTCAGTCATACATTAAGTTTGTTAAGTGCATATTAAGCCTCAAGCCACCCAAATAAAAAAAGCAAGCAACTGGTGTCTGCTTCTAAATTGAATGCCAGAGTGAAAGAGAGAGAGATTGCTACAAGAGCAAAGTGTGTTAGGGTGTAGTCATTGTCACGGAAACGAAATATTAATATAATACGATTGATTAAAATCAAACATAAGATGACACGATGTCATATTTGAGAAGTCTGTCTGTAGACATCTAAAACATGAAGAGTACAGTCATCTGTGGCATTATCGCAATCTACAGACAAAGCTCACACACAATGCATACCACAGACGTTAAAATGGGAGAAATCATAGGATAGGGTCGTTTAGAAGCATCAATGGCTATCCAGTAACTGTCAGCAGTTGCTGCAGGGTGAGGAGAGGGAAGGGTTGAGGAGGAAAGGGAGGAAGGTGAGGGGAGATGGAACAAGAAATAAATTCAAACAGTCTCTCTTCAGTCTTCACAGAATTTACGCCTATCAAAGTCGTTCTACAGTTCAAGGGATTTAATGGAGAGGTTAATGTCATCACCACCGACATAACTATGTTTATCAGGATATTTCAATTCTTCAAAAGTATTTCCAGTCACAAAAGCCTATCCATCCGACCAACGAGTCATCGATGAATTATGAAATCTTCAATTCCCTGAAAATGCAAATTAACAACCTTTCATAAGAATGAAGAGTTAGTCTGTATTAATCATTGGACAACTGGAGAAGGCTTCTGTTGGTAGTCCCTCACAGACACATAGTAAGACAATTGCCAGCTGATGAATATTCATAAAACACATGTCCATATTCATAAAGCGAACATTAAAAGCAAATTAAACAACGTGCACTGTATAAAATCGCTAGTACTTTACGATGCCAAGTAAAAATAAAACGTTTAGAGAACATATTAAAACCACAATTAAAACACGTGTTCAATGGTTGTAGGCCGGTAAAACTGCCGCACGGCATCCAAACATTATTACAACCGCTCCACGGTAGCAGAAGCGTTTCGGAAGGATCGAAGAATAGATGGAAATAGAACGTACAGAAGAGAGGAAACTTGAAGGCAGAGAATTGACATGCAACCAAATGGCGTAGCTGAAGAGTTCGTAATCGTAATCTCCAAACTTCTAAAGTGCACCTGTCTATTCTCATGCGAGTCGAGGCACCAGAAAGAAAAGAGGATTTGGTTACTATGATTGAATGTTGACAAGATACAGACTATGACTGATTTGGTTACATCATAAATGGTTAAGGGAGAAAGTCATCATCGCCCCAACAAAGTCCCGTAAGCACCTTGACTCCACTAACAGCCATTAGGATCGCCCCACGATAGAGGTCATCGGGTCATAGGTCATGGCCTGAGATCAGGTCAAAGGTCGTCTTCTGTGCAATTGTAATATCTTATGCCATTCGTCTGAAACAGAAAATCACAACAGTTATGAAAACATGATGTCAAATGTCATGAAAATTACGTTAAAACAGATACATAGTCATCATTTAACTATGTAGACATATTTTCTGGCATTGTTTTGCTTAATGACGATACAAGAGAGAGAGAGAGAGAGAGAGAGAGAGAGAGAGAGAGAGAGAAAGAGAGAGAGAGAGAGACGAACTGAATAAATCTTGAAAGCTCACAACACTACTTGCATCTGGTGAAGTTGTCTCCAGTTGTATTATTTATGCAATAGATGAACTGTTTATGTAGTGCTATGTTCATTGCAGTGACTGAAAAGCAGATATGCCAAGAGACAATTTGTGCATTCAACCAAAAGACGAACTCGTTGAGTTGATCAGTCAAAGCAGAATTAGATAATTGAGAGGAGTCGATGGTCAATGATGGTGACATCGTTTAATATATGATCAGTGGATGAGCCACTGTTAAAGATTTCCTTCTTGGCCAAATGTTACGATACATGCACCAAACAAGTCGTCAGATCAGATCTATAAAGAGCTTAACATTTAACCAGATGATTGATTTATCTAGCTCCTTTCTGAATAACTTATCAGTTTTATACGAAGCAAAGCATTATGAAGACTCTTCGATCAAACGTCTGTACATGTGACTGTGTGAAACCCCTTGATCTACCTGATAGTCGTGCTCCATTACGAAGTTTGGAAGATCGACCTGATCGGGAGGAATACGAGCGAACAGGTATTCCACTCCCGGAAGATACTCGATCTTTGATTTCAAGTCAGGAGAATTGAACGTACTGAACCACCAGAAAGACAACTGAAATTAACGACGACCAACGACAGACATCAGGAAATTCTCCTCATCATCGTCAGAATCTTTTCTCTTAACAGTTTCACAATTTGTCCATTTGCCTAAATTACAATTCTCATCACACAGTCATCATCGCCAGAGAACAGAGCCAGATGTCCACATAGGGGGGGGTCCAGATGCAAATGCCTCCAAATTCAGGTAGGGGGATATTTTTTTAGTCTTAGGGGGAATATCTTGCTTATTGACACTCGGGACTGGGGTTTGCCTTCATCACTCAGAGGGATTGATGCCACTGAACAGAGCCTCATAATTATAATTAAACATTAATTTAATATAGCACAACCATACTAAAGAGAAACAAATCGGAGGCACAGTCATTCATTGTTTGACTATACGATGTTAAAAATCCAAGGACTAAAAAATAACATAAGTTACCAAAGCAAAAATAGTAAATGCAGACTAATTGCATCTCAGATTATTTCATCTTATGATAAAAATTATTCAAACAAATATCTGACTAAGCATAAAGACTTGACATGATAGAATATGAAGTGTTCTTTAATGAAAATAGGGGGGGCTTAATTTATGAAATTTGCTACATTTGTTCACTAAACACACAAAAATCCTGTCAATTCATGGCATAAAATAGAGCCAACTGTGGAGTTTAAGTCTATACCCACAGAAGGGCTTGAGCTTACCCCACATAGGGGCTTGAGCTCCCCCTACAGAGGGGTTAACAGAGACTCAATCCGTATGAAGGAAGATGAGAGAAGGAAAAGACAGAAGGAAGAAAAGAGAAAGAAGAAGGAAGGAAGGAGAGAGATCCATCATAGACTGACCTTTGACCATAGTCCTGCATGTACCATATACATAGATTCAAGGTTTCTCAAATACCTACAACAAATTCACATTAACATAAAAACAACCAATTCAAAGTTTTACAACTTTCAACACATTAAAGATTTTAACTTAAATCGTCCACCTGAATGGCATTAAATCACAACCTGGAGAGTTTTTATCCCATCTTAAAAAATTGGACTGTACCTTATAATTTGTCAATATGTTCTGGTCTAATATGAGTTCATTAAAAAGCTCTGTAATTAATCAATGGTTGAGCAATTAATCCTGGATTGAGTGAGAAGAGTTCTTGTAGACAATTAACACATCAATTGATAAACAAACTACATTTATTGATCATTAAATCATTGCTTTCTACGAACGTAAGAGGGAGTAGGCAACAAATTAAGTTAGGCAACTTCATTGAAAAAAAATCATAGAAGGTTCTACCAACCTATAGTCCATTCCTAAATGACATAATGATGCTCACAAAGTGGACTATCCAAGTGATCAAAACAATCAACTAATATGCCTCAGAAAAACACAGACAGCGCATTGTATGATGTGCCAAGTGGGCCTAAGGAGGACTGACCTTGGGCCTAAGGAGGACTGACCTTGAGTCAACGATTGAAAAGAGACGCTTGAGGCAATCGGACGAAGGATGAGAATCGCTTGTGGCCAACGTATGAACATAAACGAAGACATATTTATTCTGTACAATTGAATCCATCTGATGAATGAAATACATCAATGCCTACAACACACATCCAAATATATATAATATATACATATATATATATATCACAATATCTATATACACATTCATACAGATAATATATATATATATATATAAATTTTCATAAAACATTATATGCCATATTTTACAGTCTTAGTTTTGGCATTTGTTTTAACCCATGTTCTGGCTGAAATGAATTGTTTCCTAGAGAGCCCAATGTCTGAGTATCTCCTCTTCAAGCATAATTAATGTGAATGTCTCAAAAGAGTCAGACAATGATCAAAACTTGGTTTGATGATTCGCTAAATTAGGCCGCAAAAGGAGAATAATGAATTGAAAACACGTCAAAAATAGGATAAATTAAGAGCTACCTATTCAGATCACAGAGAGATGTTGAGAAAGGTTGAGTTTATGAGTAACTTCTATCGATCCAAATCCAATCCATAATCATCCACAAGAAATTACTCTCTCCATTCTTGAACACAGATCACACGAGAAAATTGTTTTAAAAAGCTAAAATCAGTTGTTATTTGAGAGATCCTAGACAGAGATGATGAGAATCCAATGTACCTTGTGGGTCGTTAGTTGCGTTGGGTAATTGTGGGCGATGAAGACAACAACCGGACGATTGTTTTTGTCAAAACCCGACTGATACAGAAACCGTCGACTTGACAATTCCGTGAAGTTCTCGTTTTTGGCTCTCTTCAGAAAACGGTCGTAGCTGTCGAATTAAATGAAAAGAAATTAAATGAATCAAATAGACTGAAATTTACAACTAAAACTCCTTAAAAACTAAGAACAGATGAACTATTGAGCTGCACAAAGAGACAGCTACACTTTGAATTACGAAGCACAACTGTTAATTTATATAAGAAATATGTTTCAAGATGACGTTATCTTAGTGCGTCCTCGTGCGTTTAGCACATTGGGTGCCGACAGGCAAGATAGTGTAATATTATTAAATGTTTCTGATGAGAGAAAGCTTCAGAATTTAGATTTTGCCAACAAAAAGAGCAGCCAAAGGATACTCAAGGCAGTGGTTTGGCACAATGGCCAATCAGCTAAACAAGAATCCATCAGATCAAACAACAGATGTCGTCATTGATCACATGACCTTGTTGACACAATGAGTGTCTCTGCGTAAATCCATAGTAACGAAAGACTATGTATGATGACGTTGTTGCTCTCACACTGCTTTCTGTTCTTCCTCTGTTGCCGTAACTGTTGGCAACGACCTGTTCTTCAAAAGTCTCCGCTTGTCGACATTCTCCTCCATCTTGGAGAAGGCGTGTTCTCCAATCGACTGAGATGTACCAAGAATATCTTTTAAGACGTCCTCATCATAACCATAATTCTCATCATCAGAGACCTCTTCAGTCCCTTCAAAACAATAAAACATAAAATATTACACTTTGGCAAAACTCAATTCACACACAATTCATTATTTGAAAATCCTCTGTAATATATTAATTTCAATTACTTCTAGATCACTGCATCATAAGACTGAGATTGGTGGCGCTCTGGCATGCTGACACCGGATATGAGTGCCTCTGAGTAGATATCTTGAAAGGGCGCTATAGTAAGTCTTATTGATTGATTGGTGAAACATATAACAACTCAAGAAATTCACATCAGTTATTAATCGAAGACAACATGCATGGTAACAAGAATCTTGCTTTAGCAACTTAGGACGAATAACTTCATAATTCAAAGTAACCATAAAAATTCTGCAACTACCTGTGAATGAAGCTCAACAGAAAACTTTTAAATCATTTTAAAAAATGATTGAAAAATATGAAATCAGAAGAGTTCGAGTTTCAAAGACCAACAATTAACCCTTTCTCTGAGTCTCAGCACAGAGACTATGTTTATATAGAGCCAACTGACCACCTACCAACTGACTCCCTTGAAGGATTGGCCGAGATGCGAATCTTCCGTTCAGCTATCACAGGTTCCCCGTCTTCGTTGCCTATGTCAACAGGGATCCGGTGTGCTGCATACAGTTCCTCGGACGGACTTCGTGGAAAGTAGAGCGGAAGAAGCGAGTTATAAGCTTCCTGGAAGTCAAAGAAATTCATGAATCATCAACTGAGGATTGATTGGTCAAAAGTCTTTCAATTGCATCATCATTATATTAAGGCACAAGACATCAATCGCCGCTCTAACACTTTATTGATCAAAGCACTAAAATTACTCAGGAACCACTGCAGGTCATCATTAAGTGCAGCAAAAATTACAGAACTTTGACAAATTTTGTAGAAAAACTTGCTGCAGACAATTCAGCTGACAAACAGAAGCTGAGACAATTGAAGACAACAAAGAATAAACAGCAGAAATGCCACAAAGTTAATAAAGGAAACCTGTAATAGAACAGGTTTCAATAGTCACTCAACGAATTCCTGATTGATTGAGGATAGAATTCAAGAGAAGACGAGTAACAAAGACTAATATCTTACGCGGTCAATCCCAGTGACAACAAACACAATCAGATCGATATTCTCTCCTTGTTTCTCGAGAAATCGACGAACGGTTCCTAGACAGAACAAAAAATCACAAAGTTAACATCACCTCCACCAGCTAACTTGTAATGCAATATAATGTAATCAAGCATTTACATAGCACCGCTCACATGAGAAGCGCTCTCAACAGATGTCTGTGCTTGGGCCAGGGAACAGGAAAGTCTTAAGGTGTCGCCAGAACTGGCGAGGCGAGAGGGTCAGTAATTCCAGGCACAGGGACAGTGGAAGACAGTTCCAAACTATTCGACTTATCTGCAAAGTTTAAAACAGCAAACATAATAACAGATATTTTCATACATAAATTGAACTGAATCAATCAGAATATATACAGCATGGTATCTATATGCATATATTCTGATTAATAACATCAGCTTCAACTAAACACTTAGACTAATCGATAAGTCGATTTTTCCTCATATTTCACAAATATAACAACGTCCCATTTAGAAGCCTTCCGGATCAGTGAATTGAGACAATAACAGTGAGAGATGATGTCTTACGGAGAGCGATGTGAGCTCCTTCAACGGTGGGATAACCTCTTCTGCTTGTGTGAATACACCTCAGACCAAGCGTTGAAAGATTTCTTTCTCTGCAATGACATCACAAAAAGAAGACATCACAAAACAAAAGACATCTGAAACAACAGCCATTTTAAAGTAAAACTTACAACTTAGAAAAACAATTGAAGACAACAATGGTGCATAATAAAACAGCTCATCTTGTAGACACATTTAGCAAACATAATGATCCCTATACCTGCTGAAAAACATTATAATCAATAACCACTGTAGCCTAACCAAAACCAAATCTAACTACCAACGGTCCAGGATCCATGAGCACATTGACTGATTGACGAGAACACACTGTTTGCAATACAAAATTCGATGCCAAGATGTCAGCAACTGACTAAAAACCGCTGTGATATTTATAATCCCAATATATACCACTTGTATAAAATTCAGACCTAAGAACAAGAAGAGTGTTTCTGTAAGCATTGAAAAGTGCATTCTCAGCAGCCGTTTTGTATTTTATGTTGTAACGTGGTCCGACCGAGTGAATCACGTGTCTCGCAGCCAGACTGTAGCCTTTGCTGATCTTTGCATCACCCGTGCGACATTCTAAAACATAACTTCTCATATTTACTAAATAAACAGATGAATATCGACTATGAACACAAAATAAAATTTCAAATGTACAGGAAATTGCTACTGCTCTTCCTTATCCGGATTTCAACGAGTTTTTTAGAAAAGAAGAATCTGACTATTGTAACTAATGACTGCAAAAACAGTTCTATGTTTTAACACACAGAAATAGCAGATGGAAAGAGTTCTTGTACAGAATCATTGTGTAACCTATTCTGAAAATTCTGCCAAGATATCCAAAGCATCAACAAAGCATAAAACAAGTTTAAATTCATGGCAAAGCATTTGTTGCTTAACATTTCCAAAACCTTTAGTGGCAATATACAAAGAGAGCAAACAGAGAGAGTCAACTGACGTTTGATTTCATTGATCATTTCCCGTCTTAGCTCTGGTCCGGCTCGTAATAGAGTTCCGGCCGTGACAGGGTCACTGTCTGTCAGTGACTCATTGTTGCAGCAGACGATCGCATGAGCATTCAACAACGTTATGTCACCATTCCTGTCATCAAAAGAACAAACGCAGTCAACAGAACAAATGAAAATGGCATCCACTCTGACATGCTTCAAATCAACAAAGAAGAACATAAATTATTTCCAGTAAACATGGGAAGCTCAAAGATACGTCATTTTTTTAAAACTTGCCTTCACAGCTTGAGCTGTGTGTAGCCAAATGTTTCAACCAGTTTCACATTGAACATGACTTTTCCGTGCCTCAAGTTAAAAATTTTCATAAATATATGTCGTTTGCTCTATATTAGCCGCACCTGGACAAACTTTCCTTGCTGATATTGATTGTACTTGCCAGTAAGCAATCTTCAGGTTGATGTCCTGATTGAAGGGAAATGGCGATCGACGTTTGATTGGACTATCGGCCATCTGGTTGTATTCGGGTACAAATGAATTTCCCCATCGAATGAGGTCATCGACCCTCACAACGGGAGCTTCGTCTTCCATCGTTGTCAAAATACCGACTCAATTGAGAATATTCTAAACATCACAATTTCTCGTCATCTGTACAATTGATGTATTGATTGTTAGCTGCTTCAGTCAGTTATTATCTGTAAAAGTTTTGCAGTGATACTCCTGAATACACTGCTTCATTCTACAGCAACGTGAATTTCTTCTGTAATATTTATGTAATTCTACTGATGACCAGCAAAAACTAATCATCATTACAGTGGATATTTTTCCAAATGTTTGCCGTCCACATGATGCACTCATTTTACAGAAACTTCAAAAAATTATATATAATGATGAATTGTATTAACCTATCACGTTGACAATTAACGACGCAAGATTGTATGAAATTATGAGAGAAAGCAAAAATTGGTCTATTTTTCGGCTCTAAATCGCTGGATCTGCAAGTTGGCTCATCTGTAAGGCTCTATGGATTAACACAAGTGACATTTTAGAATTTAAGAACACAAGCAGAATTGATAGATTTTGAAAATCTTCTCATGGTAAATTTCGACGAAAATATTATGAATAAATTAGCTTCTCGTGACACGAGAACTATGGAATCGGGAATTAGAGGGTAATCTGCAAAAATTACGATTTCATTTAGACCTCTTTAGTATAGGACAGCCTCTCAATTCAAATGAATTACAGTATGACTTCCCAGGATCAACGTTTGACGCTAGTTCGAAGTTCGCCCAGTAAACTTTTTCTAGGGCATGTTCTGTGTTGCAGGAACTTAAAAATAAAAAGCAAAACACCATCAATTGACATATTTCAGTCGTATCTTCTTCAACGCTAAGATAAAAATGCGCTTGCATACGCGGTTATCGGCAAAGATCTGTCGTTTCCTCGATCGCAGGACTCAGTAACAATGCTAACAATTGCAAATAATTCGCCCTAACGATCAGACGAGATGTCAAACAACAATTTTAGTTGGACCATCTGCGCTCATATGACAATTTATGTCTCTCAGCGTCACGTGACTACAACAACGCTGGTTCCCGCTCGTAATGTAACATTGGTTATTACAACGCAGCAGCTGCATAATGCCTGTATTCGATACTCACTGCTCTGCTTCTACAGCTCAGAACAATAATTGCGAGTGAAGGACTTGCACAAAGTCACTAACAACAACTGCCTTTGTCCAGGCTCGAGTCAAACCCGTACTTTCCGCAGAACAATATCTAACCAATTATATTCCATCGTTCCACACATAAACGCTGCACAGATTTAAAATATAAAAATGTAGCTTTAGACGCATTGCCCCCATAGTTGGGATATAATGTGAAAACTCATACTGTTAGAACGCATATTAAAGCGAAGAGAATAAAACGAGAGTAAATTATTGTGCTATAGAATTATTATGTAAAATGGCGGAACAAGTCGAATACGCTATTAAGTGAGCGGTTGCTATGGGAGATTAAATGCATCACGAAACTTAGAATCGATAAGTTGTTCGTAGTAAATCGATAAAAGTTTCTAAAGTTTTCCAGTTCAAAATGGATGAACGACATTGGTGGATGGTTAGCAAGATCCAGGAGAACTTATGCGTCTCCGAAAATGCGCAGACAATCGGTGAATTTATTGGCGAACCAGATCATTTGGAAACGGTGTCTGAGTTTTACAGTTTAGGCGGCCCTCAGCGTCTGTTCATCTTCCGTTCTACCACTTCCGGTAAGAAAGATTCCGGTCGGTTCGGAATGATCACATCCTTAAGCGAACTGAAAGACGTGCGTTTGGAAGACGTATCTATACTCTACTTCTTCCGGCCGTCTGTTGGAAGTGAAGTAGAGATGAATACGATTGACCAGGACATTCACTGTGGCTTAATCAAAGGCAACGTTGTTGAGAATCTCCAGTTCCTCTTGTCCGAGGTCTATGTGCCAATTCTGAAGGTTCAGAAGAATGGACGCAGTGCAGAAAATCAAGCAGCCCTTCTGCAACAATTGAGAAAGTCGGCCAACACACTCAATCCAGACACAGGATTCCAATCGAGTCCAGTCAAACCTGTGGTCTGTGAATAAAAACTTATTAACTGTGCAGAATAATTTACAATTAATTCTTCATAGAGTTTGACCTGGTCTTAAAAGTGAAGTATGTTAGTGTCAGATACTAGTGCATGCATATAGTACAAGTAGAATAAGTCTTGTTTCAAAACCTGTTGATTGTCATCTGTGGTCGCTGCCTCTCCTTCTCTGCCTGACAGTTATTCAAAATTCTCATAACTTCTAATGTTTCCTAGCTTCAGTTTTATGGAATCTTTTAGTGATTGAGGATTTACATAGATATAATTAGTTGTACTGAACTAGTGGAAATCATTAGCCAGAAATTGTTAATTAAATTGATATTATAAAGTAAAGCATTTTAATCAAAAGAACTAATCTACAATTTTGAAACAGAATGTGTTAACTAGTTGGTCCAGCTGAAAGATCAAATGTCATCCTTATTTCTACTTGGGTAAAACAGGATTTTACTAAAAATCTGTTACGTGTTTAAAAAAATATTATATTGAGGCAAAAGTTTTTGTGTGAGAGCTGTATCTGACTGACTCTTGCAGACATTAAGGTTACCAGATGCATCATCATCATCATCAATGAATGCTGACTTCAAATATAGAATCACGGAATCCAATCAACAGATGATCAGAGATTATGAGGAGATTATGAGCAGCTGGATTGTTGCCATAGAGACCATTCTTGCAGATATGCCAAATGACCGGTAAGTGACAAACAAGGCGCACTTGCAGAACATCTTCTTCCGCTTAAAATACCTCTTTGTGTTCAGGTGGATTAGATGCTATTTCACTGGAACTTAATTAGTTTATGGCAGAAGAAAATCAACTGCTGTCTATGGTCCATTCCATATGACTCCCTGCAATTGGCTGGTCACATTGGATCTCTGCCATTGGTTGGCCACCATTGGCTCTCTGCCATTGGCTCTCTGCCATTGGCTGTACACCATTGGCTATCTGCCATTGGCTGGCCACCATTGACTCTCTGCCGTTGGCTGGCCACCATTGACTCTGCCATTGGCTGGCCACCATTGGTGTGGCTGCTGCTGTGTCTCATAAGACACGGGTTTATAGAAGTCACTAATTATTATTAAAAAAACTAATAATATATAACATATTGTTACATTGACTGGAAATGTGTGAGAACAGGTACAGGGGATGATTTATGAAACAGAGGAGTCACTTATAGTAATTACATGACTACTTATAATATACAGAGTTACTATAGGAGTCACTAACTAATAATGCATGACTAGTATATTGAGCATACATTCACATACATAAATACATATGTGCAAGCATACATACTAACATACATGCATACATATTACCATACAAGTATAATACATACATATATCTCTGCATTAAATGTTGCTTATCTTGTGATTGACCACTTGATTTGATTGAATATCTGATTGATTTGTTGAATGTTGTTGCACTTGATTTGATTGAATATCTGATTGATTTGTTGCTTGTTGTTGCACTTTATTTGATTAAATATCTGATTGATTTGTTGATTGTTGTTGCACTTGATTTGATTGAATATCTGATTGATTTGTTGATTGTTGTTGCACTTAATTTGATTGAATATCTGATTGATTTGTTGAATGTTGTTGCACTTGATTTGATTGAATATCTGATTGATTTGTTGCTTGTTGTTGCACTTTATTTGATTAAATATCTGATTGATTTGTTGATTGTTGTTGCACTTGATTTGATTGAATATCTGATTGATTTGTTGATTGTTGTTGCACTTAATTTGATTGAATATCTGATTGATTTGTTGATTGTTGTAAGGCTTGCTGATCCATCTGCTGGTCCACTGAGTGAACTCAGTCGCCAGAGAAGACGACTCCGTCTGCTGACTAGTATAACTGACCAACTGAAGGTCAGGGAGTGTAAGTCAGTCATGGCTGTTGTCATCATGGCCAAATCAAGGCTTATGAAGAAATGGAAACACATTGACATCAGGTCAGTTAAGAGAGCTATGTTGACCTCAGGTCAGTTAAGAGATCCAGGTTGACCTCAGGTCAGTTAAAAGCTAGGTTGAGCTCAGGTCAGTTTAGGGAACTAGAATAACCTCAGGTCAGTTCTAGAATAACCTCAGGTCAGTTAAGGGAACTAGAATAGCCTCAGGTCAGTTAAGGGAACTAGAATGACCTCAGGTCAGTTCTAGAATAACCTTAGGTCAGTTAAGGGAACTAGAATAGCCTCAGGCCAATTCTAGAATAACCGAATAACCTCACTTTTCATGTTTGTTCATATGTCATCAACAGACTAAGTAAGTGGCTTCTTTTGTTTTTTTAGTCTCACAGATGCTCTGAATGAGACGAAGGATAAAGTTCGATTTCTTGAATCGCTTGAGCGGATCTTGGAGCAGCTGTATGGTGGCGCCACTCCTACCGTTGTCATGACAACGGTGCTGCCTGGTCTGGTGAAGGCGCTCAAGGACAGCGATTCCGTGTCACGATTCTATGCTCGACAGGGCTACCTGGGAATTCTATTCGTCAAGGTAGCGAGGTCTTATCAAACAAATACAGGCTCCCTTATGTGATTAAACAATTCAAGTATTATCTGATAATTGCTTCCTTAGCAAATTTAGAAATGAATGTTAAAGCAATGAAAAGCTACAGTTGAAAATTTTCTGAATTTGAGTTAGATGCAAAAGACGTTCTGACAATGGAAGAAGAGAAAGTAAAGATGAGTTGAGAGAGATTTAGAAATAGACGGAACCAGTAGTTGCGATTGAACACTGACCAGAGACATATTCCAGTGGATTGGTCCATCGTCTGGGGGTTTGTTATGCTCATTGAAGATTAGAAAGAGACGTTGTATATAGCGCTACGAGGTGTAGCCGTGAATGTGTTATATTGTTTAAATCAATCAAATCAATCAAAAAGATTTGTGATTGCAGGTGACAAATCAGTTGGCTCAGGTGTGTCGAGACTATGTAGAAGATGGTCTGATTTGTTCAGCATCATCATCATCATCTGAGGGGGGTTTCTTGTGGCAGCAGCTGTGGCAGGAGGCACTCAACCAGAGAGATAACCCCATCTCTGTTGGTCAGAATAGAAGTCAACCAAACCTCATCACTGAGAAAATTAAGGTTTGGACAACCTACATGTATAATTGAGACAATCGTCTGTGGGAAGAATACCCATACAAGAGAGATATGGTCACTCTTGTGCCCCTAAAAATCTTGTTAGGGGCAAAAGAGTGACCATTTATGAGTAGCAACACCCACCACTAGTTACTTTCAGCTTACTGTGCACTGTTAATTGCTAATTGTTGTGACATTATTTTCTTTAAAACTGACATTTAACATCATTATAGTCTAGTGTAGCGAGCGCCTCTGAATAGGTATTCCATGGGAGGCGCTATAATAATCTAACAATACAATCCATACGTTATTATGTTTTATTTTTGTAAATTTAGATAAAATTGTATATAAGTTAAGTTTTAAGATCTGATTGTTGTTCTATTTCTATTGATTCAGAAGAGGGTTGGACGTAATCTTTCTCAGATGAAGATGAAAACAGAATCAGTTGAAGATGGATTGCTGTCTCGTCTGAGGTCCTGTCTTCTGCTTCACGGTTTCTACCAGGATCTAATGAGATCTCTTCATGAATACCTGCTGACGTCTCGCAACGTGTCGCACTTAACATCGCTCAGCAGTGGACTTAATATGACCAGCGCAAGTCAGAACTATAACATGTACGTATTTATGGCCATCGGATTCCATCTGTTATGGGATGATAATTATGTGTGGATGATGTGTTGAGTATAGATTAAAACGATGTTCAGTCTATTTTCTCAGAGTTTTTCTTATCTTCCTTGAAAGCGAATTCCTTTTTCTTATTCATCTCTTTTATCATAATGGCTTAGTCTGCATAGGTGCATTTTAAGTATTTCAGCGAGAGTAGTGGCAAAGAGCGACTGGGTTTTCGTCAATTTCTATCTTTTGGATGTCTTCAATAAGCGTGCTTTAATCATCCATGGTTTCATTTTGGAAGTGCCTGAAAGGTGCTATATAAGTTAGATTTACATTATGATTGTGTATGTTTGATTCAATGCGACACGACAGCATTTGATGTAGGGGTCGCATATATGTGGATCTATGTCAAAGTTCAGATATGCATTGGCACAATATTGGCCTTGAGCAATTGTGACTCAAGGCTCCTACTCAACTGCCTCGAGTCAAGTGAAGACAGAACCTATGCTCTCAGCACCACTGGCCAATGAGTTTAAGTTGATTGTCACCCATTGTTAAATGCAGGTCAAAAGTTATGAATGAGTCAAAGCCAAGCGATTCAGTGAGCGTAGCAAGTCTAAACGTTGGTTCAACAACGCAGCGATTGGAGTTGGATTCTCCAGGTCTGGGTCTTGGTGATGAGGAGACGATTCTATCAGCCATGAGGGAACTGTGTGGACGCTTCCAACAGATCATTGATTCAACCATTCTCTTCTCACAAGTCCACAGGTTAGGACAATTTTATGTCTTATTTCAAAGGGGAGAATGTCACATTTTAGCACACTCAACTAACTTGCTACTTTACCCTACACTACCCTACCATACCTATCCTACCCTACCATACACCACCACACCCTACCATACCCTACCATACCATACCCTACCCTACCATACCCTATCCTACCCTACCCTACCCTACCATACTCTACCCTACCCTACCATACTCTACCCTACCCTGCTCTGCCCTACCCTACCCTACCATACTCTACCCTACCCTACCATACTCTACCCTACCCTGCTCTGCCCTACCCTACCCTACCATACTCTACCCTACCCTACCATACTCTACCCTACCCTGCTCTGCCCTACCCTACCCTACCATACTCTACCCTACCCTACCATACTCTACCCTACCATACCATACTCTACCCTACCCTACCATACTCTATCCTACCCTACCATACTCTACCCTACCCTACCATACTCTACCCTACCCTACCATACTCTACCCTACCCTACCATACTCTATCCTACCCTATCATACTCTACCCTACCCTACCATACTCTACCCTACCCTACCATACTCTATCCTACCCTACCATACTCTACCCTACCCTACCATACTCTATCCTACCCTACCATACTCTACCCTACCCTACCATACTCTACCCTACCCTACCATACTCTACCCTACCCTGCTCTGCCCTACCCTACCCTACCATACTCTACCCTACCCTACCATACTCTACCCTACCCTACCATACTCTACCCTACCCTACCATACTCTACCCTATCCTACCCTACCCTACCCTTCCCAACCGTTCACTGCCATACCTTATGCCATCCTATGATATGCTACATTGTGCTGCCCTACTCTACGATACCCCATCATTGGCTACTCTATGCTACCCTACCCTACTCCAGTACCTTACAATACCATGTGCTACCTCACAATATCCTAACCCATACCACCCTACCCTACCCAACCTGTGCTGATGTACCCTACTTGACCTGACCCTGCTTTAACTGAGCATATCTCCTTCCTTACCCTCTCTCTCTTTCTTATGATTATTATCATTTGCAACTAATGTTTTCTCTGTAAAATTGTAGAATGTCGATAGATGTTGGTACCTTTCCCAGACCCCGACTGGAGGATTTTCTGTCAGGGTTAGAGGTCATGGACCACCAGAGTCGCCCCAACCATCCAGGTCAGATATTCACTTCAAATGGCTTACCTACCTACTCAGTGTAGAATCGCTTTGGGTACTTTTGCCTCTTCCATGCAGGTGTTTACGTATACTTGCATGAACTGACTCGTATATTACATGTATACATGTATATATATATATATGTATATATGTTTGTATGTGTGTATGTATGCATGTATAGTGTTGCTTGATTGTCCGATTATTCAGGTTTGCTGATTGTTTGTAGAAAGAGAAAGAGGGTGAGTCTGTCTCTCTGTCTCTCTCACTCTGTCTCTGTCTATCTGTATGTCTCTCTCTCTGTCTCTCTCTCTCTCTGTGTCTCTCTGTCTCTGTGTCTCTCTTGCTGATGGAGAGAAGCCAGTCATTCGTTTAGTCCTTAGTGATGGAGGAAGGTCATTCCATGTAGATTGACCCACATACATATATTATATGTATTTACATAATTATGTTCATAAATATGCATACATTTCTCCTGTGGGTTGCAAAAGCCAGTAATTGGAAATGTCTTCAGTTTTCTTTTTTATATTTTCCTTCTTTTGTATTTGTCTACAGAAAACAGTTTGGCTAATCATCCGAATGACGCTGATAACCTGCTGAGCATAAATGAAGGTGATGAAAGTACGGAGAAGTCAGACATCGGGAAAAACCAGAGGAGCGGGGAGACAGTGCATAGCGATTACAATGACTTACTCAGTAAAGGACCATCGAGAACTGACATCAAACTTCTGAGTAGGTTTACACTTTTTATTATGATCAGTATGACTCTATTAATCAATCAATCATTAATCAATCAACCAATCATTAATTAATCAATCACTAATCAATCATCAATCAATCTATCATTAATCAATCAATCATCAATCAATCATTAATCAATCATTAATTAATCAATCATTAATCAATCAATCATTAATCAATCAATCATTAATCGATCATTCATCAATCAATCATTAATCAGTCAATCAATCATTCAATCAGTTTCGTTTATTCATCGTTTCAATCTGACAGATCACAACTTGTGAAATGATGCTAAGTATGAGTTCAGTTGAGTGATTGATAATTTCCACATTATTATTTTAATATATGGCAGTTTGGAAGCGTTTGTATGAGATGACGTTAGAAGACTTGTATCAAAAGATGACTGAAGCAACATTGAGCAGATCAGCATAGAAGTGTTTTCGATTGATTGAGTTGTCTTGAGAGGTTTCTTATGCAGTGACAAGACCTTTGAGAGGTTATTAGAGGCTGCTAATAAATAAGTATTTGATTACATTCACAGAAACATCTTTTGTTCAATGAGTTCAGAATTGACTTTATTTATTTGGAACAAATTCCGTTTTATAGGGAGTTATTTTCCGGAGAGTCTGGATCCGGACGATGGACCTCGCTTCTCCGACATCTTCTCCACCTTTCTCAGAAGATTGGAAGATTTACTGAGGAGCGAACTAACACTCCAGATGATACTTGATATGGTATGGAAACATTCCCAGTCCTATGATAGATTGAGGTGTTCAATGCCAAGAGATATGGTCACCTAAGAAGTGCTTATAATAGTAAGTAAGTAAGTATATTTTTAATTCACCAATTGCTACTTTTTTTAACATACAGACTGAGATGTGTCTACATAGTATAAAGTTATTGAAACTCTTTCTGTTTAGCTAACACTGCACCTCTCCTTCGCCTCATTTCATCCTCTGTTGACTGTTAATTAACAAAGTTGATGCTGTAAATGACTGTAGCGTATCATGGGTTTGTTGTAGGGAAGTGGTCAGTTTGGTCAGCTGATGACTGATTTTTCTGCAGAGGTCAATGACCTGGAGACTTTTCTTGCAGCGTATTTGAACGCAGTTGTCATCAAGTCATTACGTATCCAAGATGCTCTTAACATTCTAAGCAGGTGATCATCGTTGAGTAACATCTTAGCTGATCTTGGGATCTTATCTTCGAATGACTCCATACTTTGCAATTAAATTAAACTGTTAGAAACACATTTCCAGCCTATGTTGGTGTTGCTTCTCCCTGGGGTTGGCAGGCAGTGCCTTCTGATTAATCACTTACTTAGACAGATGACTTCTTCTTTCATTTCTTTTGTGTCTTTCATTTTCAGATTCAAAAATTTGTTGCTGCTGAGCCGACATAATTTCTGCTCATTTGAAGTGAAATTGGTCAAAAGTTCATTGTCATTCATTCTTTCTTCCAATGGTTCATCATATCTATTAAGTTTGTGATTTGTCGCAGTTATCTGCACATTGAAAGGAACTTACATTTTGTACATCTATTGCTAGGCATTGTAGGGTTTTGTAAATTGCTAATTTACACTTCTTGTAATGTGTCGACTGTTTTTATCATAAATTGTTGCATGTGTTTTAGTTTTGCTCCAGTTCAGAATCGTTCCACATTTTCTGGAACAGTGAGTGACAGATACCGATCGGTTTTCTTGTGGTATGAAGTGGAGCTGGAAGAGATGTGCAGAACGTATGAGAAAGAGAAAGTAGGTTTCATGATAAGAACCCCTCTTGCCACTCCTCTATCATGGCATGAACCCCTCTCTTGCCACTCCTCTTCTAGATGCCTTCCATACATATTCCTGTCTGCCTTCCTCAACTGTTGATATTGACCTGGAAGCGAACCCTAACCTGCCTTCTAGTTTTCTTTTGACTGAGCGTATGCTGTCATGTGACTTTCTCTTTTGGTGTAGAAGCAGTTACAGAGGGAGTCAGATAGTGAGGCTGTCGTATTAAAGACTTTTGGGATTTGATGTTATGAAAGAACATCATTATCATAATTTTGGTGGCACGACGTTAGCGCCCAGGACAAAAGCGCCCCCTCATGTGCGCCCCGTTATAAGCGCCGTATGTCAATTGTGCCCTGGATAAAAACGCCCCGTCGAAAGCGCCAGTTACTCAAGAGAAACATGAACGAAGGATCAATAAACATTTAATATAATTGTTTAATCAAAGCAGAAATGAAAAGCATAAAGTAGATACTTAAACATTAATTACGTACTTGTTCATGTGTTACTGGAGTAAAGTGCTTTGCAACATTTGTAAGATAATTGTTTAATCAAAAGCTTAAGCAATGTTTAGCAGTCAACAGACTTTGTTGTTTGATTAGAAGTGTGTTTACTTCAAGACCAGAGCGTAGATGTATCATAGTACACTAATAATAAGAAGACCAGAGACAAATATACTGCCAAACTTCCATTAATTACATTGTAAGAGGAACTAATTGGTTTTAGTTAGGATGACAAGAACGATTGCCCTTTCCTACACATGATTTGATGTGTGCGTGTTCCTCACGCGAAGACAAACAAAACATTACGTGAAATTATAATGAGCAGAAGGCAATAGTACAGTCTGTTGGGCGCTTCTGACATGGGCGCATTTGACGAGCGTTTTTGGCCGGGTGCTTATGACAGAGTGCTTATGACGGGGCGCTTTTGTCCTGGGCAGTAACGACGGTTTGCCCATAATTTTACATGGTCTGTGGTGCACCCCATATATACTCACTCTTTATTCAAGGTATCTAATTGATATTTTTAATACCTGATAATAATTTTCTTCAGGAAGTTTACTGTAACAGTGATGAGGATGGTGGTGATGATGATGATGATGTTGATGGACATAATTGAATTAAAACAATTATTGATATATTTAATTATTTTCCTTTCGTTTTGTGAGTGTTTGGAGATTGTTCCAATCAATTGGTGGAAATTGTCTTTTAGGACCAACCCCCATTGGCTTGGAATGCCCCACAGGTGGGTGGTGCCATAGGATGGTCACGTCAGCTGCTGAGAAAGATTGAGGAACCGATGAGGGTCTTCCGCTTCTGCAAAGCAGTGTCGGGAATGCGTGAATACGGGCGAGTGGTGAAGAGGTACAACCAGTTGGGAAAGGCTCTAGTCACTTACGAGGGTCTGTGGATGTCAGAGTGGAAGCAGAAAGTGGATGAAGCGATGGATGGACTCAAACTTCCTCTCTTCATCATCCATCCTCAGACGAAGGAGATTCTCGTCAATGAAGATAGCAGGTGACATCAGATGACGTCAGCGTTATTATCAACAGTCATGTTTGGTTATCGAAAAAATATCTGCAATATCAAGTGTTGAGATACTTTAGTGTGATATTGACAGTAAGCAAGTAAGTAACAGCCCTGGTTACTGAATATAGAAGCAACATTCATCATAGTGGTCCATAAAGTGAGTCAATCGGGTAGGCAACAAATAAATTAATTAATCAATTAACAAGCCAATCAATGATTTAGCAATCAATCACTCAATCAGTCAGTCTATCAGTTAGCCAATCATTCGATTAATCATTTATCAATTTTACATGAGCACAACCAATCTATGGTGTGATGGTACTCACTCTAAAACTCTGTTATTCTATTAACTGCTCAAGTGTTCTATTCTTCAGAGTCCTGGAATTAATTCATGAAGCCAAATGGCTGCAGAGATTTCAAATCGATCTTCCAGATTCTGCTCATCAGATGTTAAACCAGGTAGATGGCTATTGTCTGCCACTCGATCCCTCTGCATGATGTTCACAACTCTCTGTCTTTAATTCTAGCTGAAAACTTTCCGCTCTCTCTCTCTCTGTCTCTTTCTCTCTTTCTCTCTCTTATCTCTCTCTCACTCTCCCTCTCTCTCTCTGTCTCTCTCTCTCTGTCTCTCTCTCTGTCTGTCTCTCTGTCTCTCTCTCTGTCTCTCTCTCTTTCTCTCTCTCTCTGTCTCTCTCTCTCTCTGTCTCTCTCTTTCTCTCTCTGTCTCTCTGTCTGTCTCTCTCTTTATCTCTGTGTCCACCTATGACTCTGAATGTTTTCTGATTTGTGCTCAGAGAGTCAGAGAACATTATAAAATTACAATAATTGTATCCTATTGTTATTATGTCCCTCTGTATTGTATTGCTGTAATATCTAGGTTCTTTTGTTGCCATTAATTGATCACTTTACTTTTAACTTGATGTTTAGGAATTGCGATTCAAGCGCTATCGTGATCAGTTGGTCCAGTGTGTCGTTGACTTCAAGTCGGTCTCTGACTGCATTCATCCTTCTGTTCGTGGTCTCTTTGAGGGACGCATCAGAGAGACCTACCAGAACTTTCTACCAGGTCTCAACAAGATCGCTTGGAATAGCACCAACATTGGTGAGAGGGATTGCTAAGCACTCACTCATTGACTGACTGGTTGACTGACTGGCTGAGTGATTGGCTGATTGATTAGCTGATTGATTGATTGACTGATTGACTGTTTTAGCTTTGAGTCAATTGCTGTGAACTATTGAAAAAGCAAGAAGAAAATATGTTGACTGGAATTAAATGGAATGGAAGCGAACGAGGTTGTTCATTATTTGGATTAAGCGCAAAGATAGTTTTATGAGTAGAAGGAGGAATGTTGGAAGAAAGAAGGAAGTGGTAGCAGGACTGAGAAGAGGACATAGAAGAGGACAGAGAATAGGAGAGCAAAAGGGAGAAGAGGACAGAGAATAGGAGAGAGAAGATGACAGAGAAGAGGACAGAGAAGAGGACAGAGAAGAGGACAAAGCAGATGACAGAGAAGGTAACAGAAAAGAGGTGGATAGGGAGAAAGGAGATTGAAAAGGATGAAGATGAGTTGGTTGTATGCGAAATATCTCTCGTACAAGGATGTATGAAATGAACTTTTAGATGTTTTTCTTCACCAAATCAATTCGGGAATAAAGCGTCTGAAGGATTTGGTTGAGAAGGTGAACGATCTGATCATGTGTCAGATTCAATCATCGATCGAATCCATTCGCCAGACGATCCTCATGGATCGATCGATTGCTGTCTCACAACCATGGGTCAGTTCACTTACACCAGTCATTCAATCATTAAGCATCATAGCAATTACCAATCAATTCATATAATGCTATTAGTAAATGTATTGTTTCTGTATACAGTTCAAGAGTATTGCATGTTAGACATCTTTGGATGTGTTTGTGTAATTGTTATCCTACTCGAAAATTTATATAGCGCCATTCAAAAGGGGACCCTACCAAAGTCAACCGTAACAAATGAAACAGTCTTCAGGCGTTTTCTAAACAGAGGAAGACGAAGTCAGAGGAGATTTAGTTGGAATTGAATCAACCAATCAGCTGTGTCTTACTCTATTTTCAGGCTCCCAGGAGCTTTGCAGAGGCGATGAAGCAGTCTATTCATCTGAAGTCGAATTCCTTGAAGGACCACCTGTCTTCTATTGTCATGGCTGTCAATGACTCCGTCAGTTTCATCAATGAGAAGGTTAAATCTCATGCTTTGTAATCCATCCACCAACCCACCCACCCATCCATCCATCCAATTGCACCCTGTCATATATCAATAATTGATTTTGATCTTTCTGAAATGTACCTACCAATAGGTTTAATTACTCTCTCTCTCTCTCTCTCTCTCTCTCTCTCTCTCTGCCTCTCTGTCTCTCTCTCTCCCTTTCTTAGGCTCCTTAATAATCCTTTGCATCCATGACTCATTACCTTACGTTGCTGCTCTTTCTGCAGCCAGGGAACGAGAGTCGCAGTGATGGTGAACGTAAGTCAATGATGAAGATCCTCAGCCAACAGGTCGCTATACTTCTCGGTCAGTGACACAGATACACTTGGTTTTCTCTCAATTTGGTTCATTTGGTTCATTCAGTTCATTCGGTTCATTCTGTTCATTTGGTTCGTTTGGTTCATATGGTTCATTCAGTTCATTCGGTTCATTCAGTTCATTTGGTTCATTCAGTTCATTCAGTTCATTCAGTTCATTCGGTTCATTTGCTTCAGTCGGTTCAGTCGGTTCAAGTGTTTCATTCAGTTCATTTGGTTCATTTCTTTCATTCAGTTCATTCTGTTCATTTGGTTCATTCAGTTCATTCTGTTCATTTGGTTCATTCAGTTCATTCGGTTCATTTGGTTCATTCAGTTCATTCTGTTCATTTGGTTCATTCTGTTCATTTGGTTCGTTTGGTTCATATGGTTCATTCAGTTCATTTGGTTCATTCAGTTCATTTGGTTCATTCAGTTCATTCGGTTCATTTGGTTCATGCAGTTCACTTGGTTCATTCAGTTCATTCGGTTCATTCAGTTCATTCAGTTCATTCGGTTCATTCGGTTCATTCGGTTCATTCGGTTCATTCGGTTCATTCGGTTCATATGGTTCATTCGGTTCATTCGGTTCATTCGGTTCATTCGCTTCATTTGGTTCATTCGGTTCATTTGGTTCATTCGGTTCATTCGGTTCATTTGGTTCACTCAGTTCATTCGGTTCATTCGGTTCATTTGGTTCATTCAGTTCATTCGGTTCATTTGGTTCATGCAGTTCACTTGGTTCATTCAGTTCATTCGGTTAATTTGGTTCATTCAGTTCATTCGGTTCATTTGGTTCATGCAGTTCACTTGGTTCATTCGGTTCATTCGGTTCATATGGTTCATTCGGTTCATTCGGTTCATTTGGTTCATTCAGTTCATTCGGTTCATTTGGTTCATTCGGTTCATTCGGTTCATTCGGTTCATTCGGTTCATTCGGTTCATTTGGTTCATTCAGTTCAGTGGTTCATTTTGTTCTTCATTCAACTGTGGTTATTTAGTCCATTGTAATCGTTCAGTCGTATGAGTGATTTATTCTCCTCGTTCTTTCGTTCTTGGTTTTTGGGATAATTCAGTCCAAATGATTCTTTGAACGCATTTGCTTCTGAATGTCTTAACATCCAATTCCGGTTTCTTTGTTTTGTGAAAAGATTTTTACCGAGGAGACATTGATGACGCAATCACCTGTTCAACCGTGAAGTCGTTGCGACTGTTGTCGGACTTGTGTGACTGTCACGTTCTGCCGGAGGGTAGGACTCTGTCTGCCATCATTCGAGAGGCAAGTCATGAGAGCACAGAGAGGACGATGACGTCTCATGACGCTTCGTCAGTCAATGACGCAGGAGACAATGACCAAAGACTAAGGTTTCTTTGTTATATCACTACAATGACTTCATTGTTAACTTATAGTTGTGTCCAAGTATCTTAGCATGAATATATATATGTATGTATATATATATATATATATATATATATGTGAATATCTTAGCATGTATATATATATATATATAAGTATCTTAGCATGAATATATTATGTATGTATATATATATCTATATATATATATATATATATATATATATATATATATATAAGTATCTTAGCATGAATATATTATGTATGTATATATATATCTATATATATATATATATATATATATATATATATAATATAAGTATCTTAGCATGAATATATTATGTATGTATATATATATCTATATATATATATATATATATATAATATGAGTATCTTAGCATGTATATATATATATATGCATCAGTCTACTCATTAGTCATGCACTCATCATGTATATATGTATATTTAATTTATTTGAAGATTATTATTTAGTTATTTATCATTAGTTATTAGGTTAGCATTAGTTATATTAGTTTTCAATTTATTAAAATACTACATGATATAGTTATGCACTTAGATATTGAAATATTTTTTACTGTTGTATTACAAATGATGTGGAGAATGAACGTTGCTCCGTATCAAAAACTGTTCACAATTTAACGTCAGTTTGGCTGATTTTATGATGAGAATTTGACAATGAAACAATGAGAAGAGGCATACTAGTGCACAATAAATACTAAGATTGAAGTACTTTATATGACAAGAAAGAAAGATTAGCAGTAGCTATTGAGCTACAGAATAAGAAACTCGTTTAGACTGCCCTCTATTTGAAATTCATTGACCGTACACAGTCTATCTAAACTGGAAGTTTTTCAAAATCCTTCTAAGGGTTCATGGAAATTTCTCTCTTAAATAATTTTCATATGAAGATATCATGATGCTCTAAGTAATTGAACGGCTTCTGTCTTGGATTCCTCTGTAGCTCATAATTATTGACTCTTTGTGGAAAGTGTATATCGACTTCATCTGTTTCTTTCAACTGTTGTAGGTTTCAGCTGGAGATTAAATTTGGTCTTCCATCAATCATAGTTGAGCCTGAGTTAGATGAAGTGCAGAAGTGTCTGATGGATGTAGCCACTGAAATGGTCGTCACTTCAAAAGGTCAGTTTTCCAGCGAATGGCTCTGATTCATACACTACACACATCGGCCCTTGTGAATAAGGTGGTGCCCTACGCTTGGCTTTCATGTGGAGCTTTAGAAGTTTGTCGTTTGTCATTTTGATTTAATGTTTTGCATGTGTTTGTTCTTCCATGTCTTTCGATTATCTGTGACTCATCTTCTTGCGCTATTTTAGGACATTCTACTTTCCATCCGAAAGAGACACTGGCATGGAGACAGATAGACAAGAAGACAGACAGAGAGAGAGAGAGACACCCAGAGAAACGGAAAGACAGAGAGAGAGTGACAGAGAGATGGACAGAGACAGAGAGAGAGATAGAGAGAGAGACAAAGACAGACAGACAAACAGAGAGACAAAGAGAGAAAGAGAGATAGTGACACCCAGAGAATCAGAAAGACAGAGAGAGAGAGTGACAGAGAGACGGACAGAGAGAGACAGAGACAGTGAGAGAAAAGAAGTGATGCTGTTGGTATTGATATTTTAACTGATACATTTGTTGTATTTGTTGATATTTGTTTTGACAATGGATTCTTGTTAAACTGTTTCTAGGTTTAGTGAGTGGTTCAAAAGAGAGTCTAACGGAAGCCGTAAGTGACGTCTTGGAGGAGATTGTGGCCATTGCTGAAGGTAACTCAACATCGATAGATGGACGGATGGATGAATGGATGGATGAAGGTAGAGAGGGAGGTAGGGAGGGAGGGATGGTTTGGGATGAGTAGAGATTTATGGATTGATGGATGAATAGGGGGATTAAGAGGAATGTGATTGGAGTAGTTATGGTATGCATGTTAGAGATATAATGAATGTGATTATCTTAGAGATATAGAGTGACGATGGATTTTCTTTCCTGCAATAATTATACAAATCAATTGGCAAAATGCAATGACATGACATTTGTAATCATTATGATTTTTACTTGATGTTATTATGCCAATGATGATGCCAAGGATGATGATGATGATGATGATGATGATGATGATGATGATGATGATGATGATGATGATGATGATGATGATGATGATGCCAATGATGATGATGATGATGATGATGTAGCATCGACTATTGTTGACTACAACCACCAGCCCTATAAGAATTGCTAATGACTATGATTAAATGAATGAATGATGATGTCTTTCTGATTGGTTGTTGTAGGCCTTCATCCTTCTCTTCAAACCCTTCTCAATAGTTTCAGTATCTTTGAGTTTCTCTGGAAGGATGACGTCATCGGTAACTTCCGAGAGTTTGTCCATCTGAATCGTGAGACTTACGTGATAGTGAGAGAGGTGGAGCGCCTCCTGGCGATTGAGAACCAGGTGATGGTGCTGCCACCTGTCCTCCACTCCGGCTCCATCTGCCTCGTCACCCATCCGATCAAAGAGACCATCGTCGCATTTGCTGTTGCTTGGAAGAATCTCTATTTATCTGGTCTCATGGAAGAGGCAAAGGTTCGACTCGGCTGTTTCTATATTTGTGGCGCCATATAAATTTGCGTTTACAATTACTATTTGGTGCGGTGGCCGATTTAGTAGCACGATCAGCCTATTGGGAGGAGAGTAATTGGTTGAAGTGTTGACTTAGAGACATTGAGTAACTGCTCAACATCCAATGTTCTGTCCTAGGGTCATTTGTGCATTTACGAACTTTAGAAGGAGGGCAAACTTCGAAATACAGTTGTACATGTATTGTGTTTGTATTTGTATTGTTTTGTATTTTGTTGATTTCTGTGTCTATGAAGCAGATGAATGAAGGTTTATCTGTGATCTCTTCCTATGATTTGGCTTCTCTTTATAAGTTGCCGTTGCATAGACATATTTCTGATGTACAATTATGAATTACAAATCTTGATTAAGAATATTACAAAGCAAAACTTCGTTTTATGATTATCTGGTTTCTTCATAAGCTATTTAAAGACCACTTTAGTTAGAAAGGAAATCATTTGTGAATTTAGTAATGAATTGTAAATGGCAATATTAAATAATAATTCGTATTACCGAGATGATGGGATTTGCTATGTGTAAAAAGCGCTTGAAGGACATTGAGGTGAACTTTCGGAAGAGTGTGAATGAGAAACTGGGCCAAGAGGTCATCACTCTGGACCAACTCAACGACACGCTCAATCTACTCGAAGAAATTAGAGACATGGAGAATAAGATAGATGGAGTCTACAAACCAATTGAGGAGCTCTACATGAAAATCAGGTCAGGCCAAAGGCTACAGACATGCCAAAAAGGGATTTGTTATGATGATGATACCTTTGCATTTATAATGATAATGATAGTGATGAAGATTATGATGATAGTGATAGTGGCAGCCTAATGATCATGTTAATGATGATTGTGGTGGTGATAATGATGATGATGGTGCTGATTGTGTTGAAGATGAGTAGTATGATGGTGGTTCTGATGATGATAATGTTTTGATGAATGTGCTGATGAAATTGGTGATGATGTTGGTGCTGTTGTTGATGGATATCGATGATGAGAGTTAGCTGATGAGATTTCGAATTCTTCTGTTTGCAGAGTATTTGAGCCGAGACTGTCAAGGAGTTGTGATGAGGAAGTGGATGATCTCAGAGACAGATGGCAGCAGTTGCTCGCTGTTGCTGAAACCGTCTACATGCAGCTCATTAGAGAGAAAAGAGCAATCTATGAGCAAGAGCTTGACAAGCAGGTCAAGGTCGGTATCTCAGTTGGGTCAAGGTCAGTATGTGTACCGGATGGATCTAGGTTGGCATCTCTGGCCTTTGTGAGGGTCAATGACTGGGCTAGGACAAAGTCAGTATATGGGTTGGATCATGGTTGGTATTTGGGCCAGATGAAGGTCGATAACTGGGTTTGGAGAAAGGTCAATTTCTTTGCTGGATCAAGGCGAGTATCTGAATCGGGTTAAGGCCACTATCTGGGTTTGGTCAAGGACAGTATATGTGTTGCTTGAAGATGAGACTTTGTCAGGGTCACTATTGATTCTACCTAACCAACATTTTATAAGTGTGTAAAGAAGTATCATGTCCTACATTTTAGACTTGCGAGAGAATGTTAGAGCGATTCTCAAACATCCTATTTTTCTGTTCTCAGACATAATTGAGTCGATATTTGTAAAAAATCTAAAAATAAAATCAGAGTTGAATATGTCAAAGTCTTGCACTGTATCTTATTTTCCATCTAGGAGACAAGTATTACCAAGCAAACAAAGAAATGACCATTCTTATCGTCTGTGCCTCTCTGAATGATGCCAATAATTTCCTCATTCATGTAGAACCTTTAACTATTGCCTCTGCATAAGTCTTGCAATTAAAATGCTACTACATTTATTTTGTTTGACTTGATTGTCTGTTTGATCGTCTGTTTGATCGTCTGATCGTCTGTTTGATCGTCTGTTTGATCGTCTGTTTGATCGTCTGCTTGATCGTCTGTTTGATCGTCTGTTTGATCGTCTGTTTGATCGTCTGCTTGATCGTCTGCTTGATCGTCTGTTTGATCGTCTGTTTGATCGTCTGTTTGATCGTCTGTTTGATTGCCTGTTTGATCGTCTGTTTGATCGTCTGATCGTCTGTTTGATCGTCTGTTTGATCGTCTGTTTGATCGTCTGTTTGATCGTCTGTTTGATCGTCTGTTTGATCGTCTGTTTGATCGTCTGTTTGATCGTCTGTTTGATCGTCTGTTTGATCGTCTGCTTGATTGTCTGCTTGATCGTCTGTTTGATCGTCTGTTTGATCGTCTGCTTGATCGTCTATTTGATTGTCTGTGTTGTTCTTTGTGTTAAGATGTTTGTAGTGGAGGTGATGCAGTTCCGCAATGCCTTTGACTCACAAGGTCCAACAATTCCTGGCATCGATCCGCTTGAAGCAATGTCTCGCTTGGATGACTTCCAGAAGCGATACGACATCTACGAAGCCAAGCGACAGACGATAGACTCCGTCTCTAAACTCTTCAGCATTCCATGTAAACCATTTCCAGAACTCGACAGAACCGGAGAGGTTGGAAGAAGCGAGATGATTACTCATTTTACCACTTCCCCATGGGCATTGGATGGAATCCACATGGGTTCTTGCATATGGAAGAATGGGATGTATATGGAGTCTATGGTTATGGCTATGGTTATGGTTAAGTATGGGACCTATGTGGACTACATGTGGGCTTCGTGCTGGCAGGGTATGGGTCATCTGTTTTGGGCTTAGTACCGCATCAATTTCACTTATCTACACAAAACCATACAACCTAAAAACAATGTTAAATGAATATTTAAGACCACTGTTGAACTAGCATCTGTTTTATAGACTTCCTTCTCTGCCTGTTTTGCTATAAAAGCCATTGACAGCCAAGGAGTTGTTTGAAGGTCACTGGAATTTACGCAAATGAATTGTAGGAGTTGAAGTTCATTAGTTTCCAGCATTTATTAGATGACCTTTGCTTTTTGATTTACTAATGAGACTTTCTGTTTTTATTTGAATGACAGGAGTTGAAGCTTCTCAGCTTGCTCTACACTCTCTACCAGAAGTTCCTCGACTTTAATCGAAGTTTCCGAGACTGTCTCTGGGCCGACGTCGACTTAGACGAATCTTCAGAAGAGGTTCAGTTCAAATTTTGACTTAAGTCAGAGTGCTCAACGTGTTTAAGGCAAAGAGCACGAGTTTGAGCTTCTGCTCAGACTCTAGGGACGTTGAGCAGGTTCACTGCTCACATTTGCTCAGCACCATGAATCTTATTATTATATGGTCTTTGGTTTATAACTGTGGCGCATTTAACCCCTTAACCGTGCATCCCGAGATATCTCGTCCATGGGTATATATCCCGTCTATGAACCGCGGCGCCCGAATTAATGTTTCTTACTGCTGGTAAGCATTGCTAATTGACAACGTCATATATTATACTGCATAGGGAGGCTAAAAAGTATATTTTATACACGAAGAATGATGATGCATTCAGAGTGAACCATGTGCAATTGCTGATCAATTTGGCAGAGCGACTGTTGGATAGGTATCATATTCCGAAAAACCTCAGTGCCGAGACAGGCTTTCACTTGAGTAACTAGATGTAATATAATGTAATGCAACATTTATATAGCGCCGCTCGATATCGTAGATGCTCAGGACTCAACACAAAGCTAAACGTAGAACAAGCCCCTCCAAGTAGGCAGTAGAGGGAATAGAGAGCAACTCCTCCCGAAGAAGAAGTTGATACTATTTGACAGAGTACGATATGAGGCTTTGTGCCTGACCTTGTTTTGGTGTTTATCACATCAAATACAATTACTATCTCTAGTGATCTGCCATCAGGCAATACATCCATTGAGTTTATTAGTTGGCACAAAGCAATAAATATGAGAAACGTGAAGTTTCATTTTTCTTCTTAACTTCTATATTACACATTGTTATCACCATAAAAGTGTATTTTTTTTAAAGTTTTCATCTGATAAGGTATGTTGTTGTGATAAAGAAATATACAGTTTCGGAAACTTTTTCTCTGACTTTTATCCACAGTAAAAGGGTTGATAGACGAATGTCGTCGTCTGACTGTGTGCCATTGATGTGGTGTTGTGTTGTGTTGTGTTGATGTGTTTTTATATATTTTCAGGTGAATGGATATTGGTTGGAGTGTGAAGGTCTTCCAAGCAGACTAAAGGATTGGGAAGCATATATTGCATTGAGAGCATTCATTACTCAATACATCCAGATCATTCCCATTCTCAACCAATTAGCTGCAAAGGTACAACTACCAATCTTATTCAGTCTTCAGGATAAGACTCATCATTCGTTTAATCATCACCTTAATCATCTGTTTAATCATGTACTTAATCATCACCTTAATCATCTGTTTAGTCATTTGTTTAATCCTCTACCCAATCATCTACTTAATCATCTGCTTAATCATCTGTTTAATCATCTGCTTAATCATCTGTTTAATCATCTGCTTAATAATCTGTTTAATCATATGCTTAATCATCTGTTTAGTCATTTGTTTAAGTCAACCTGATACTTTTAGTCTTCACCTTCTGCTGCTTTCTCTTTGTTTCAGTACAGCTGTAAATAGTTTATTTGCTGGCATTAGGTGGAGGTATAGGTGGAGCAGGTGGTGGAGGTATAGGTGGAGCAGGTGGTGGAGGTATAGGTGGAGCAGGTGGTGGAGGTATAGGTGGAGCAGGTGGTGGAGGTATAGGTGGAGCAGGTGGTGGAGGTATAGGTGGAGCAGGTGGTGGAGGTATAGGTGGAGCAGGTGGTGGAGATGGTGGGGTGGAAATATTTGATAAGAGCATTGTATAGTTGAAGATTACAATGACCTTTGTGTATTGTTGTGTATTGTGAAAACTTATTTGCAGGAGATTCGCAGTCGCCACTGGATGAAGGTTATGCGATTGACAGGAAGTTCCTTCCAACTGGAAGCCAATGTATTCCGCTTGGCTCATGTCCTTGACATTCAACTCATCAAGTATGACACATCAACTCTCCCAAAGTTATCTCTCTCTATATATATATTTATATATATGTATATATATATATATTTATAGATATGTATATAGTTGTTGTGTACTATAGTATTATTATTATTATTATTATTATTTATGTTATTATTATTACAATATTATTATTATTATTATTATTATTATTATTATTGGATTCAATTATTATTATTATTATTATACTATTACTATAATTGCTATTATTATTATTATTATTATTAGTTTTAGTATTAGTATAATTTTTAGTATTTTTTTATGCCCTAGTATTATTACTAATATTATTAATATTATTATTATTCTGTGTCATTGTCGTTGTCATTCACTTCATTCACCTCGTTTGTTGTGTGTCAGATGTAGTGATGAGATTCGTGAGATTTGTCAAAGCGCTCGACATGAACTCAACCTTGAAACAACGCTTCATTCAACAGAGGATGAATGGACAGAACAGGTTGACCCTCTTTTCTATCCACCCTCTTCTCTTTTCCACCCTCTTTCTGTTCTTATCCACCCTCTTCTCTTAGGCACCCTCTTTCTTCTCTTTTCCACCCTCTTTCTGTTCTTATCCACTCTCTTCTCTTAGGCACCCTCTTTCTTCTCTTTTCCACCTTCTTTCTGTTCTTATCCACCCTCTTCTCTTAGGCACCCTCTTTCTTCTCTTTTCCACCCTCTTTCTTCTCTTTTCCACCCTCTTTCTTCTCTTTTCCACCCTCTTTCTGTTCTTATCCACCCTCTTCTCTTAGGCACCCTCTTTCTTCTCTTTTCCACCCTCTTTCTTCTCTTTTCCACCCTCTTTCTGTTCTTATCCACCCTCTTCTCTTAGGCACCCTCTTTCTTCTCTTTTCCACCCTCTTTCTGTTCTTATCCACCCTCTTCTCTTAGGCACCCTCTTTCTTCTCTTTTCCACCCTCTTTCTTCTCTTTTCCACCCTCTTTCTTCTCTTTTCCACCCTCTTTCTGTTCTTATCCACCCTCTTCTCTTAGGCACCCTCTTTCTTCTCTTTTCCACCCTCTTTCTTCTCTTTTCCACCCTCTTTCTTCTCTTTTCCACCCTCTTTCTGTTCTTATCCACCCTCTTCTCTTAGGCACCCTCTTTCTTCTCTTTTCCACCCTCTTTCTTCTCTTAGGCACCCTCTTTCTTCTCTTTTTCACCCTCTTTCTTCTCTTTTCCACCCTCTTTCTTCTCTTTTCCACCCTCTTTCTTCTCTTTTCCACCCTCTTTCTTCTCTTTTCCACCCTCTTTCTTCTCTTTTCCACCCTCTTTCTTCTCTTTTCCACCCTCTTTCTTCTCTTTTCCACCCTCTTTCTTCTCTTTTCCACCCTCTTTCTTCTCTTTTCCACCCTCTTTCTTCTCTTTTCCACCCTCTTTCTTCTCTTTTCCACCCTCTTTCTTCTCTTTTCCACCCTCTTTCTTCTCTTTTCCACCCTCTTTCTTCTCTTTTCCACCCTCTTTCTTCTCTTTTCCACCCTCTTCTCTTATGTGCCCATTTTTTCTATCTGCTCTTCTCGTATCTGATATCTCTCTTTCTTATCTTTTAGTTGATTCGTTGAACTCTCTCTGACATGTAAATGATGTCTTAGCTCCTTTTAGGATTATGTTCTCTTCCTTCGACATCGTCAAAACATATATTTAACCCAGTGATTGACTCATTAGTTTGGATGTAGAATATTTGTGCACTGCAAAGAAGACTCACTGGGGGTAGGGGTTGTAGTGGTGGTGGTGGTGGTGGTGGTGGTGGTATGGTGGTGGTAGTTATGGTAGTGTCATATATACAGCCTAATGATGAAGTATCGGTGGAATTGTTATTGTCAATATTTAAAGTCATATTGTTGATGAGATGTTTATTATATTTTTATATGTAGTTGTAGTTGTAGTGTTTGATGTTCTTTGTGTAGGTCTTGTCTTTTGTTGAGTACAAGAGTGTTGGTCCCATTTGTCTATCTGTGGAATCCACTTATCATCTTCTGGATCGGTTGGAAGATGCTCGTGCCACGCTGGCACTGATGCTGACGTCGAGATACATCGGTCCATTGCGAGAGGAGGTGGCTGGATGGGCAAAGAAGCTCAAGGATGTACAACAGGTGCTTGACCTCTGGCTCAGCACCCAAGACCTCTGGTCCAGTCTGGAAGCCATCTTTGCCACTCCCACAATTGAAAAGGTAGGTGGGTTCATGGCTCTTACTCATGCTTTAACCTTTGACCTTGCTCAGAGTCTTGTTTTCAGTCATGTGAATTTGGCAAGTCTTGATTGCCATTTCAGTTAATTGTAGTCAATTGATTTTTATAGCACCTGCACAGGTTATTTGTATTCTGAAACACAACTAGTCAGCCGAACCTTGGTCAGCACGAGAACCCAATCGAGAGGCTGAATATAACTGATACCTTCAGCTGTTCACTCCCTTCCCTGTTCTATTCTGAGTTCATATATGTGTATTTCTTGCATTTGTAGTTGATGCCCCAAGAGTCGAGGATCTTTCGGGGTCTTGACCAGAGCTGGAAGACAATGATGAAGAAAGCTTACGATATACAGAACGCAATTCAGGTTTATATTTTCTCATTTATAGCATTTCTTTAAGGAATGTATCCATTCTGTTAGACTGGATTTCTTTCAGATCTAAACTCATCCGGTATCCATTGTACCAATGATACAAGGTGATGCCCATCCCAAGCCTGGAAAAACGAGGAGGGCGACGTCAACGACCCCCACAGATGTCGTTTATCATCATATGCTGGAAAAACTATTTTAAATTGGCTGAATCCATTTTCTCAATCAATCAATTAATTCAGTTTTCAATTTACTTACTTAATCATTCAAATCTGATGAATCTGATTGGTGAATGTAAGGGGGCTATTGTACTAGAACCGCCCTATTTCAATGGGCAATTGAAGACCTTTGTAGTTTCTGAATCGAAGGTTCCATAAATAAAATAGAATATAAGAAAAAAATATAAGATTTCCTTATTACAAAATATATCACAAGTATAAATTAAAACTGAACAGACATTCTTACATTCACAAATCAGATTCATAAGATTTGAATGATTAATTAAGTAAATTGAAGACGGTTCTAGGACAATTGCCCCTGGTCAATTGCCACCCCCCCCCCCGGGTAATTGCCCCCCCTAGGTTCCCCCTGAATACTAAAGCAACAGATATTTACCTTTCTTAATTAATTAAGCTCTTTGATAATCCACCATTTAATGACTGTAGTATATGAGTCTCAACAAATCTTTATGTAACAACATTCTTTCATGTAGCCTTAATTAACTATTAAGCCTACTATGGAATTAATCTGTAGACCCCTATATAAATGCCCAACAACTCCAGTTTATTTTTGTATAGCTTGAAAATTGCTAGCAAGGGTTGTTATAGAATGGAATTTAGTAAGACAGAGAAAGGGAAAGACAAAAAATTGTAAAAATAAAATTGTAATCATAAATTACAATTTTAAACTTTCTGTTTTGCAATACACTTCATGGGGGCACAGACCAGAATGAAAGAATGTTGTTACATAAAGATTTGTTGAGAATCAAATAGTACAGTCATTAAAGGATGGATTATCAAAGAGTTTAATTAGTTAAGAGTGGTAAATATCTGATGCTTTCCTATTCAGGGGAACCTAGGGGCAATTGTCCTGATACCAAGTAGGGCATATAGTTTTATCTTATGTCCTTTTATCAAGATACAACAATCTCTTTGTATATCTTAGTGAATTTTTAAAGCAATATTAGCTGCTGAATTAGTATTATGTATTCAATGAGACACAAGGACTTATGGGAGTTTGTTCTCCAGTTGTTTTTTAGGACTCATACTCTCGACTAAGTCTGTATTCGGTACATCCCTCCTCTTAACATTAGATCATTAAGTGAGTTTGTTTAGAATTCGTTTCAACTGAGGCGGTGTTCTTTGTCTGTCTTCAGTGTTGCTTTCTAGAAGGTTCTGCAACATCTTTGTACTTTGATCAACTGCTGAAGGATTTGGAGAATTGCTTCAAGCGATTATCGTTGTATCTGGATAGCAGACGATCAGTCTTTCCACGACTCCACTTTCTCTCTGATCGGGTCCTCCTCAAAATCATCTCTGGGTCGGACTACGTGAAATCGGTTAAACCTCATCTGAGGTCAGTCAAGTACAGGAATTTTATCGCTCATAGCAATTGGCCGTTCAATTGGTTGATCAATCATTCGCAACTGACTATTTATCACAAAATGCATTCAAATATGCATCTCCATCCAAATCCAAAAGATGCACAGATGATCATACAAAAGATGATATGCTGAGCAATTGTTGTCATTGTGTTTAGTTGTAACCTCTTTGGAGCCTGTGTCTGTTATTATTATTATTGTTACATCAGTTTTATATAGCACCCCTTCAAGATTTTCTACTCAGAAGCGCTCCCAGCCCAACCACAGTCAAACAGGACAGTCCTAAGGCCAGAGAAAAACAGAGTAGATTGACGTATTGGTGTAAGACGCAATGCTATTGGAAGGCCATTCCAGGTCACCGGACCAGCCAGTGAAAAGGCACGGCACTGTCTGATAGCAGTCCTCGCACGGGGGACAAGCAACTCCGCTTGCGCAGCAGAACGCAACAAACCACGGCGTTCCACAGTGACAGTTGGGCAGCAAAGTTCAATCAGGTCTAGTGCAGCACTGAGAGACCAACCAAAGGAGGTGCATCAAACTGAAACCTAAATCAAGTCATAGTATTTATCTGATTTGTTCTTATATTCTTATTCTTATTTCTACATTATATTTTTCTAATGGGAAAACTCCACAGTTGGCTATTCAGAGGCGATGTCAACGAGACAGATCAGTGGATATTGTGAGAATCTGATGAGTTCTAATGACCTTTCAACTCTCTTGAAACTCTCTTTTCATTCTTCTGGTTATCCATTCAGGTTTTTTAAATCATTCTCATCAACTTTTTGTTGTTGTTCAGATCTCTATTCAGTGCCATCAAAGACTTTCAGCTGGAAATACGAGACAGGGAAGGGGATGATGATGATGACGAAGATGATGAAGATAATGAAGATGGTGGAAGTCCGAAGTGTTTGAAGGCTCAGGAAGTCGTTGCTGTTTCTGTCATAAGTCAAGATGGAGATCATCTCAACTTAATAAAAGAGGTGAACACAGGACATGATGTGACTAAAAAGAAGATAGTAAATATTTAGTTGATGCTATGTGATGATGTTGATGACAATGATGTAATCTAATTTCAGATTTATTTAACTCATTTATACTGCCAATTGAAAAATACCAGATACCAAGTAGCCTTCACTTCCTGCCATATCCTATTCCTATACACTTCTGTGCTACCATTTTCTACCCTACTCTACTCTATTCTTTTGACATTTTATCTTACCATACCTTATCCTACTCTATCTTATTAGGCGATTATATTCTATTCTGTTCTAAGGCACAATAATTTTTCTACTTTCCCTACAGTACTATTTTTTACTTTGTCCTATGGTTCTCTACTTTTTCCTACTTGTCATATGTTTCCATAGTTTTTAGTTTGTCTGTGGTACCCTATGTTTTTCTACTTTGTCCTGCTGTACCATTGTTTGATGCTTCCCTAATTTATCTGTCTTCCTCTCCTGGTTGTATTGTTGTACATGGATGAAGGTGTGTTATTATTTGTTTTCTGGGTTTGTTTCCAGGTGCCATTGTCTGGAGGAGTGGATGCATGGCTTGCTGCAATCAAGGACACGGTCTCTGCATCTTTACGATGCTTGCTGCAACAGATTGTCCAAGATGTCACCAATGGAGGAGTGAGTTGTGACGAATGGGTTCAAAAGGTCAGAATCTTGTTCTTTGAAATTCACCCAACCATCTGGCTTGACCCTTTAACAGCCAGCACATTGTAAAATATAAGTTATAATCAATGACACTGGTCATTAACCATTTCTCTTTCTCTGTCAATTGATGCATTCATTTCTGATACTTGGTGCAATGATGTGCGGGTCATTCTCTGATTCTCTGATTCTATGATTCTCTGATTCTCTGATTATTGTCGTTTCTTTCATCTTCTTATTCAAACTCTAATCGTTATTGTTGTCATAAACTCCAGCTTTCTAATGCGCTACACTAAAGATAAATGCAGAAGACCATCTTCTTGATTGCTGCATCATGTCAGAGAGGCTGTTCAGAGATATCCAGGGGGTGATTCAAAACTGGTTGCAAGAGAGACGAGACAGAGGACAGAGGAGGAGGAGAAGAAGGAGGCAGAGTGGCTGTGATGGTGGGTTTCGAGGATGGGAGAACTTGGAATGCGGAGGATCAGATGAACTACAGTGGGATTAGACTATGTCTCGTATTTCAGATTTGATTCTTGACTGAACAATTGATTATATGGAAATAAAGAATTAATATCAATATGAAAGAATATTTATTTGAAGTAATGGATACATTTCTATTATAAACAAGAAATAGTTAAGTCAATGATTCAACTCCAGACTACAGAGTCTGTGACTTCACCTTTGATTTGACCCTCTATAGCTGATGAAGGTTTGCCGCCATTCTCTTTTAGTATCCTGGTCAGGTGTGCTGCCTTGGCTTCCTCTTCCAATGGACGAGAGACTGTGAGCAGGCAATGATCGATGGAAGGACTGACCGTACCGCTCTCATTGGAATTCATCGTAGAACAATAGCCGCTCTCAATGGTCTGCTAAGTGCCAAAGCACGAGACGTCTGGAGGAACTCTAATCTCAGAGTAAATCCTTTGCAAAGACTTCGACTTGAAGCGATGACTGCGGTAAGTGAGATTAACCATTTCAATCTTGTGCTTACAAGGGAGTGAAGTCCAGTTGAATTGTGTCATGATGCATAATTGATTGATTGGTTGATTGAATTGTTGATTGGTTTATTGAATAGCTTGTTGATAGGTGAACCTACTGCTAAGTGTGTGATCTGTTTGGCTGCCATTGTTTATTGATTGACTGATTGATTGGTTGATTAATTAATTGAGAACATGATCAATCAATCGATCAATCAATCAATTGAAGTTTAAGTACACAAGTGAACTGTTATGATCAATACTTCTGTCAAATTCAGTGCAAAATGCAAGATGTCTTTTCTGTGTTTCACTAAACCTGATTTAGTCTGAACTGTTTCAATCAATCAAAAAATCAATCGACCAATCAATCAATCAATGACACTTGATATAGCATTTATAATGATTTCAGGACTTATGATAATTGAATGTTTGTCTGATGCAGCAAGCAATGTTGCTTCGTGATGTAACGGACGGTTTCTCCAGAGGGAAGATCAAGGAAGCGACTGACTTTGAGTGGAGACGAAATCTTCGACTCTACGTCGACAGCACAGGTAGACGCAAAACAATGCAACAGTCAACCATTCGACAATCATAGTATTAGGTCATCACAGGAGCATTTTGAAGATTTCTCCAGACATGCGTCTTTGAATTTTTTAATTATCATCCTTGCAATGGTCTTGAATTTTATTCAGAAGGCCATCAACACATAAGTGAGTAGGGAACAATTAAAACTAAATCGGATTATTCACTGTAGAGAGTATTGCTTTATAAATCGTCTGATTAACTCAATATTCAAAAGGGCTACTTAACAGCTGAATGCAGTACATAAAGGCTACGTCAAGTCAGAGGGTTGTCAGAAGTTATCATGTAGAGATCCTATGTAATCAAGTTGCCAATAGAATGAAGATGGTGGAGCTGTTGTTTAGGTTATGGGATTTTCCTTCAGCATAATAAGGACATTAATCACTAACTTAACATTTGTTTTTATGTCTGAGGTGATTGTAATAGAGAGATAATGTTCAGAATTAAAGAGGCTTCTTCCTCTGAGAGGGTTTACCATGTGAGGACCTTAAGCAGTCCTTTGCTTACAATTACTAAGTGCCATGGATTCAGATTGTGACACTTAATAAACCTGTAATAATAAGAAACAATGATTTGTTTGTTTTGTCTGTCAGGTCCTGAACTGTTGGTGACTGTTCTGGATGAGCGATTTCCATTTGGTTATGAGTTCTACTCGGCTGGGCAACTGTCTTCATTCATCCCACCATCAGATAAATGCTTCATTTCGATTGTTCTTGCCATGTCTGCGCAGAGGAACTGTGCCATCGTCGGAGAACAAGGAGTTGGAAAGACGGAAACTGTTAAGGTCTCACAGGAAGAACTTCTTTTTTTTGTAGAAGTTACTCGACAGTTAGTTTTAAGAAAACTGGATGACCAATGACGACGTCTGATGTGTGGGGTGATTGAATCTGCCCCAGATCCACAGCTGCATCTTCCGAATCATTTGTCTCCCGATTGCTGACTTGGTTTTGCTCTATTGATCAATTGATTGAGATGAGCTGACCATTTCATTGAAAGATCAACAAACGCATAGAAAGGCAGACACAAATGCTTCTTCATTTGTTTGTTTGATTGATCGATTGAATGATCGCCTGGATTATTGATTGATTGACTGAATGATTGATTGGTTTGTTTGATTGATTGTAGAATGTGGCGATGATGACAGGTCGTCATGTGTCGTGGTTCTACTGTAGCGAGACGTCTTCTCCGTCTGCCATCGGTCGTTTCATCAAAGGGTCCGCGATGGATGGATGTTGGAGTTGCTTTGATGGAGTCCATCATCTGACCAGGCATAGTCTCAGGATGATCGTTGATTGCGTTCAGTCGGTTATGGAGGCTCTTAGAGCAAAGATCAACCATTGCACACTTCTCACAGCATCATCTCAATGCCAGGTATTATACAATTCAATCATTCACACACATGCTCACACCTACAAACATGCATGCACCCTCACAATAAAATATATTATTCCTCTAATGATCTTGTTAAAAGACAACAAAATACCAGTTTCTTTTTCTTCTTCTTGTTTGTAATGTTATTATTATTAGTAGTATTATTATTATTATAAAAGTTATTTTTGATTTTATTATTAATATTATTATGTTTGATATTATTATTCAACCTGCTGTTAACCCGTGAAAAATGACAGGTTGCTGCAGAGTTTGTTGACTTTGGCGAGCTGTCCATCTTTACATTTGCTCAAGATTCATCTGCAATCTGCGCTCTTTTCGAGTTTCATCCATTAAATTTCCATTCAATTTTAATAACTGCAAATATAAATTACACGATGTATAACTCACACGTGTCAGTAAAACTTTTTTAGACGTATTTTTAACGTCTGTCGCAGATTTAACCTTATTCACATACAACGGACGCAACAGCACCAGATGCAGTAAGGTATTAACAACTGGTGAACGCTATTTACATACAACGGACGCAACAGCACCGGATGCAGTAAGATTTGTGCAAACCCCGGTTTAATAAGTGAAACATTAAACTATGACATAATAAGATACACCTGTATATCATGACAGAGATTATTATTATTGTTCATTATTATTATTATTGTTATTATTATTATTATTATTATTTTAGATGAAGTCAGATTATTGAAATAGCAAATATACATTTGTTGATATGAAAATATGTTGATAGATTCCAATAAAGTCTGGTTTTTCTACGTTCTTGACGTTTGAGCGTGGTTCATCAGTGATTGAGTCAATGCTGCCAGACATTCATTCTGAGTTTCGTGAGGTGAGTCTCATTCGACCTGAGACGACGATGATCCTTTTCGCCTGTTGCTCTCGACTTGGACTTAAGGCTCCGACTGTTTTGGCCAGCAAGCTCCAACAAGTCATAGAACTCGTCAGGGATCAATTGTAAGTAATGTAAGAAGGAGATAATGGATGGATGGATGCATAGCCTGTTCGATGAATGAATAGATGAATAGATGAATGGATGAATGAATGAGTTGGTGTATGGATGAATGACTTGATGCACGAATTAGTGAATGAATGAAGAAATAGATTTTGAACAGATGATGGTCATGGAAAAAGAATTAAGAAATGAGCAATAACTGTCAATCAATTGCTGATACAATTCTTTGGTATTATTAACATTTTTTGTGTGTTACAATGTTGTTACTTCAAGTGACAGGTGACCGAAATCAAGCATACATTCAGAGCTAATTCATTCATAAGGTGATATGTGGGCCATTTGCCCAGTCCAATGTTTGTGGGTAAGCGACAGTCAATTGGCCCTTGGCCCCAATTAGCCCCAATTGGTCCCAATTGGTCAGAGTCTTCATTGTCTGTTGAGTTTTAATGAAAGTTTGATTGATCAGTTGATCCAAAGCTCAATATGCATACAGACCCACATATAGGCAGACAGACAGACAGATCCTCATGATCTAAGAAATAAGAATTGTTCCACTTCTTAGCTATGAGCAGATTGGAATCATTTGAGGTCAGTTATTGCCTTACTTACTACTGGAACTGTTAAACTTTTGAGAAACCTATTATTACCTATTAGCCTGCTTCCCGTATTAGACTCCTCTTCTGACCACAGAACCACCATTTAGTAGGTATTGTTATAGTTTAGTGTTGTTGTACTATTTCCATCTAAGACCAGCGCAGGTCCATCACAACATCAGTCTCCAGGCATTGGTCGCTGTCATCCAATGTGCTGCCCAGAAGAAGCGACTCATCAGGAACAGTATCGCTGGAATGGGAAGACCCAGTCGACTGCTCCAGAGCGCAGCCAGGAACAGGAACACCGGAACAGGAAGATCCGGACGGACCACGGCCAACGACAGCAACCGACCAAAGACGGAGACAAAACCACCGGAGCATCCAAAGACACCGATTGCAATCCGCAGTTCGTTTCATTTATACACATATTATATCTTAAATAAGTTTATTAAAATGTGATAATTAAAAACTAATTAATAACATTATTTTTTTTAGTATAGCATGACGTTTAGAGAGCAGCTAATGAGATGCATTTGTTTTGACAATGACTTACATGTATTTTATTAATCTGAAATTTTAAATGTTTATGATTTAATTCTTGCAATTATCTGTAATATTAAGTTACCATTCATTTGAAATGCTGGTAATTTTATGGTTAGGATCCTCAGGCTCAAAACCAAAACCAGTTTCAATTATGAATTGCAGCTCAAAACAAAGGAAGATGAGTGTAAGTTGTTTCTGTTGATTGTTAAGAGTCGATTGTTTTTGTTGATTGTTTCTGTTGATCGTTTTTGTTGATTGTTAAGAGTCGATTGTTCTTGTTGATTTTTTTGTTGTTGATTGTTTTTGTTGATTGCTTCTGTTGATTGTTAGAGTCGGATGTTGGTCTGGTGTTGAGGAAGCAATCAAGTCGTAAGTTCAGTTCAAAGCCTCTTTCAGCAAACATTCAAAACGAACATGGTCTTCTTGGTCAGCTGCTCATTGAAGTCATTGCACCAAGATTTTCAGCTGAGGTACTTTCAAGCATAGAACCTTAGATCTAAACAGACACACATGGACACACACACACATGGACACACACACACAAATAGACACACACACACACACATAGACACACACACATGGACACACACACACACACACACACATTGACACACACACTTGGACACAAACACACATGGACACACACACATGGACACACACAAACATGGACACACACACACACATGGACACACACACACACACACACATGGACACACACACACATGGACACACACACACATGGACACACACACACATGGACACACAATAAACACAACTGATCTCTTGTGTCAGTCTTTGACACACTATGGAATAGTTTTGTTTATTTTGTGAAATTTATCGATGCTATTGTCGTTATCTGTTTGTTAGTTGAAACTGATAAATAGAAGAGTTTCATTACATCTATCCTTTGCTGCATAGATCACATCTGAATAGTAATTCCTTTTATCCCACCATTGCCCTCGCTCAGATAGTGACAGTTCAAAGCCTGGAAAAAGACAGAGGGCGATGCTAATCACCCTTGTACTAGCATAGCCTTGATATCCAGTAACCAAGCAACCAACACCCTTTGTTGCCATCATCTTTTTATTGATTGTTCAAATCACATTAATCCACTTTTGGCAGCCCCTAACTACTATCAGTCTTATACACCTTTCAATCATTATCACTATATTTTATATAAAACAGATTAGCTGCAGCTGCAATTAGAATAATGTTGCTTCAGGCAAAGGAAAGTAAATAGTTTTATCATTATTATTGTTACAAACATTTCTATTGCGCCCCTTCAAGAATTCTACTCAGAGGCGCTTCCTGTGCTAATCTACATAATGTTAAAGTCAATATTAAGATTAAACAGTCAGACAAAAGAGACAGACACAATTCGAATAAAAGATGACAAGAAGAGTCACTATTGGCCCAAACAAGGAGCTTTTCTTATGTAGGCCCCTCTAGTTGGAATAATCTTCCCTTCCCCTTAAGGCAGAGCTCCTCGTTCTCTCCATTGTTCAGTCTCGGAGGTGCTTCAAGACCTTGTTTTTTGACTTGGATCGGGAGCGCCGCGAATTTGAGCGGCGCTTTAAAAATGTTCAATTACAATTACACATGCCTCAACACTGTGGCAGTCTCTCACAGATCATGATTGATTGGTTGATCATCTGCTTTGTCTAAATCTTCAATCGTCAATCTCCTTCTTATCTTTTTTTTCCAGCACAATGCAATATTCCGTCAGATTGTGACAGACTTCTTTCCAGGAATCGTCAACTCGTCTCGCATCCTTCGATCGCTGACCGCAGTCGATGGATTCGACCTGGAGTCAAGTCTGGATGCTGTGGCAAAGGAACGATTCCTTGTTCCACTCAAAACCTGGAAACAGAAGTGTCTTCAACTCTACTCCCTCTCCCTCATTTACTCAGGTAGAGTGAAAAGTCAGAGATATCCATTGTGTCTTTCGTGTCCTATGTTAACTTTATGCATGATCTAAGCTATTTTGCAATCGGTTATTAAGACCATTCTGTGTTCTTATATTATTGTATTAGTCATGCCTCTGATGATTGTTGTTAATGAGTTGCTTTATAAATAAGCACCATATTTAGAATAATAATAAAAAATAAAGTGGTGTCAATATATAGCAGTATTTGTTTTGTCAATCGATTTCATAGGAATTGTCGTTGCTGGAAGTCCTGGCACAGGAAAGTCTACGATCATAAAGACGTTGATCGAAGCGCTCGATGATCACGGATCGAAGAGAAGAGAGAGACAGATCGGGGAAGACAAAGGAGGCATTGGAACGACGACATGTCACAGGTTACAGAGATTCTATCCACTGGCAACAGATTCAGTTGATGTCATCTTTGGATCAGCAGATGATACGGATGGAGACTGGATGGATGGAATGCTGACTGCTGCCTGGAAGAAAGCCACCAAGGTAATTCAATCAATCACTCGATCAATTTATCAATCAGTCAATCGTTCAATCGATTGATTGATCAGTCAGCATTTCAATCGTCTAAGGTAGGTAGACTTGCTTGCAATCATCAGTCAATTGATTGATTGTTTGAACATGCTAATGGACCATTTCATCATATGATAATGAACCCACAGTTCTTACTTCCTGTTCTTTGTGCTGTTGTTGCACAGGTGGAGAATATGACTATGACGTGGATCTGTTTCGATGGACCTCTCACATCCAACTGGACCGATCAGGTCACGTGTGTCATAGATGGCGCCAAGGTACCAAGACACGCTAGCAGCACTCTACTCATCAGCATCATCATCATTGTTGCTCAGTGGATGGATCTGTCTTGAAGAATATCAATAAATTAAATAAAAAAGATATTTATTTGCTCAATTATGAGTGCATGCTGCGTTCACTGTTCAGTAACAGAAACGGTTTCTCTGTGATTTTTTAAATAAGGTTAAAGTTTCTGTTTCTGTTTGAGTTGTAAGTTGTTGATAACAGTTGACTGGATAGAAGCAACTGTATATTATAATATTTATACTAAATGAAGAAAAATTATCGGTTGTTGACGATGGAAATGTTTTCTCAACGGATAGACATTGAATCTATCGAATGGTGATCAGTTGGATCTCACTGCTAACATCAAAGTCTTGTTTGAAACGGAAGATTTGTCGACGGTCTCTCCAGGATTCCTTGCAAGAACAGTTCGTTTCTCTTTCTTCGTTCCTTCTTGTGTTCATCCATCCATCTCCATCCATCGTCCATCCAGTCATCATCTGTCGAGCCATCCATTCATCCATTTATCTATTCATCTGTTCATACATTCATCCCTCATACATCTACCCACAATTAAATTCATCCATTCATCTAATCATCTATCTATGAATCCATCCATCCTCTATTGTTCCATCCTCCTGTACATCTCAATTTGTTTCATGGATGAAAGAAATTGTTTGTCTTTTATTAAGTTGGACTCTTCATTTGCTGCACCTTTTCTTTTATTTATCATGGGTACAGAAGTCAAAATGACGTGTTGAGTTCGGAAGGTTTTCCAAGACTTCTCTCCAGATAAATTTACTGACATTATTAGACTGTTGCGACTCTCTGTTGTTTTGTCTGTTGCAGGGAATCCTATTTCTTGACCCGACTGTTGTTGGTTGGGGACCCATCGCAAACGCCTGGTTGGACAAAAGAACGAAACAGGAAGTTAATGTATGCATCTCATTTGAATGACAATTAGCCTCATTTGAATAGCAATTTGAATTTATGGAGATTATCACCACAATTGCCCTTATTTAGATAACAGTTACCCTCTGGAAAGGTACATTTTGGCAAACTGGCAAACGTCCCTTTTAATATTTAGATGATGTCTTTACATATATGCTTCAGAAATTGGTTTAATTATTGTTTCTCGATGTTAATTATTTATTAATTTTTAATTCGATAGTTGATTGTCAAATAAAAACATGAATGGCAGAAATGATTAAATTAGAACATTAAATTGTCAAAATATATTATTAAATAAATTAGTGAATTAAATTATTAAGATTTTGGATTAATTTTTTGAGTTATTTTATGAGCATTATTTAATTATTAAATAACATTTTATTAGTTATTTTGCTAAATTATTTTATTAAATTTAAAAAAATTTAATTAATGATATGAGTTATTTCTGTCAGGTCTTGCAAAAGTCTTTTGAGAAGACGATCGATCGCGTCTGGCTGTTTGTCTCCACTGAATGCAGGTTAATTATTTTTTTATCTCTACAAATGGAAAATACCTACTGGGCTTATTGTGATTCAACCATGTTGGTTGGTTGCTTAAGAACTTTCTCTTTTCACATCATGTCCTATGCTTTTCCAGTTTCATTTCATTCCAATTTTACTCTGACATCTTCTGAACAACAGTTGGATACTTTCATTTGGTTTAGTAATCAAAGATGTTTTCACAGCAACCATTTTAGAATAATTTCGATTCTTTTAGAGGCTTTATTTTTAAAATGCTGGGAATTGTGCTAAGTGTATTGATGATTAATAAATGATCTGAATTTGAAAAAAAGAATTTCAGTCTGATATCAGAATCTGAATCCAGAATCTGAAATTGGAATCTGAAATTATAAACTGAAATCTGGATTGGAGATCAGAATATGAAATCAGAATATGAAGTCGGAATCTATGATCAGTAGCTGAAATCTGATTATGATCTGTTAAACTTTAAAGACCTTAATCAGTTGAATAAATATAAGAAAAAACAGTCAAACTTTAACTTAATAAATTTCTGTTATAATTTAATTATAATCGTACAAAAGAATTGTAACAATGGTAAGTTGTATATGGCTAATTTTGAAGGAGTCGTGTTCCGTTGACTGAGGTTGGCCTATTCACGACTTGTGTCAACGTCTTGTCGGCCATGTTGGCTGACAACAGAGAGATCGGAGGGGACGTCCATATCGAGCGACTCTTCCTCTTCTGCCTGATGTGGACATTTGGAGGGCTACTTGACCAAGTCGAACAGAAGGCCTTCAGCGACCTACTCATGACTCTTTCCAATGCGTCAGTCCAACAACTCATCAACGACTGTCATCATCTTCATCTTCATCATCATCATCACTATCATCATTATTGTCAATCAATCAATCAATGAAACTTCACATAACACCTCTTCATGTAATCTACTCATTATCATTGTCATCATTATCATCATCATCTTTGTTTTCATTGCTGTCATCAGCATCGTCATCATCACAATCACAATCATCATCATTTGAATGTGGAGATTCTCTGCTGCAGGGGCAGCATCATTGATGTATGTCTTTTTCAGTTTGCCAGATGATGATCAGACGATCTGCATCTTTGACTACTATGTTGATGAGGCAGGCGATTGGGATCCATGGCAGTCGAAGGTCCCTGCAGTCGGATACGGAGACAATTGGGATCTACTTGGTCGGGTCTACATTGACACCATCGACACGGTCAGTTCACAACGCGGCATCCCACCAGCCACTCGGCTCTTCTCTGATTCGACATTCGGCCTGTGATGAGGGGAGTCAATGGAGAGAGTCAATGGAGAGAGTCAATGGAGAGAGTCAATGGAGAGAGTCAATGGAGAGAGTCAATGGAGAGAGTCAATGGAGAGAGTCAATGGAGAGAGTTAATGGAGAGAGATAATGGAGAGAGTCAATGGAGAGAGTCAATGGAGAGAGTCAATGGAGAGAGTTAATGGAGAGAGATAATATAGAGAGATAATGGGGAGAGTTAATGGGGAGAGACAGTGGGGAGATATAGTGGGGGAGTTATTCGGAAGAGTTAATTGGAGAGGTAATGTGTAGAGATAATGGAGGAGTTACTGAGGAGAGTTAATGGGGAGGGTGTGGGTTCGATCCTCCTCCCCTGAGTTGGTCACTGTGTGTGGACCTTGAGCAAGTCCTTCATGGACAGACAGATGCCTATAGCCATTGATGTTCAATGTTCTGTCATATGGTCCATAGTACCTACACATCTGAACTTAATTAACTTAAGAAAGAGAGCAACTTCAAACTGTATCATACTCTATTCTTATCATTTGATTTCCACACTGTTTAGATTCCTCCATCATCATTACAGTCGATCACCTGCCATCATCTGCCTAATCCACCATCATCCATCAACTGCCTCTGACGCCTCCATCCATCGCCCTTGGGTTTCCACTCGAAACTAAAGTCTCACCTCTTCAAGAACTCATCTCATCATCCACCTTCCAATTCTCAATTTCCCCTTTAATTGTATAGGGGCTCCCTATCACTGTTTGATGAATCTTGTGTCTTTTCTTTGTTCAAACAGATTCGTACAAAGATGTTGGCCAACTTTGCATTGTCTTCTGGACAGAGTGTCCTTCTCATTGGTCCAACAGGGGCTGGGAAAAGCGTTCTAGCCAATGACCTCCTCAACAATCGAGGTCTCTTTCATCAACCAATCACACTCATCCATTGTTCATTTGGTTTGTTTCTTGCATAGGCGTAGCTTGGAAAAAGTCTGCAGGATAATAGGTGTTGTCATAATTAGTAACTTCATACTTAACTAGTAAGTGAAGAAAGCAAGTAATTGTGCCAAGTAAATAAGTATAACATGTTGTGCTCAGACTGACGACACTGACTCTTGTCTGAGTCATTGGTTGAGATGTTCATGGCTGAATGATTTAAATTCTAACCTTGTAATGTAGAGAGAAGAGGTTCGATCGTCCTTTTCCTCTGAGATGGTTACTGTGTAGGAACCTTAACCAAGTCTTTCACTCACATTTGATGAGTGTCATTAACTGATGCAGTATAAGAAATGGTTGTTTTAATGGTAGTCGAAATAGTATTAGTTGTTGCTGTGATCATAAAACTCTCTTTTGCATCTTAATTGTGGTCTTTGCCATGTGAATTTGACTCGGTCCGGTAATGATGTTGTGAGACTTCCATTCTGAACTGAACTTGAAGACATCATGTTGTCATTGTTGTTTTGTTGTTGTCTGTTGTTATAGACCTTCAGTCGACGGTTGTCATGGAGATGGTTGCCTCTGGTGCTACATCTGCTCGTCAGATGCAACAGTTCATTGAAGCTAATCTTCATCACAGACAGGGTAAATTTATACCTATGAGTCGTCTGTGATTCTGCCATTGATTCATAGTGAGTGGCAAGAGAGAGGGGCTGCCATTGCTGGTGGCAGTGGAGATTGGCAAAAATTTATAAATTATGTGCATCTAGGAATTTATACAGTGCCTTATGATACTACACGGTGATTCATTAAAAAACGTACCCCTAGATATTTAATTGTAACTCCGTCAAATATCGGTTTATGTCAAAAAAATTTTAAGTGAACATAGAGGAATCAGTTCTGAATAGGAAGAAAGTTACAGTTTATGTTCAAATTGACCCCCTCGGGCAGTAACACACGCGCGAAGACGCCTACGCCACTGCCTGACTGACTCATCAATGATGCGCTGATCCATTTCATCCCATACCTCCACAATTCGGTGACGCAACTCGTCGACATCATGTATTCGATTTCTGTAGACTTTTTCCTGCATGACGCTCCATATCTTATAGTCCACTGGATTCAAATCAGGGCTATTAGGTGGCCAGTAATTAGGCGGGATGAAATCAGGTGTTTCAGTTTCGAGTAACGCAACGGTCTCCCAAGCTCTGTGCGCAGGAGCGCTATCCTGCTGGAAGATGAAATACTCCGTTATCTCACGAATGTCAGGCAAGAGACCCTGCATTAGTAGAACATCTCTGTAATATTGTCCATTAATCTTAACACCTGGTTCGATGAAATGGATGTTCGTACGACCGAGTGCAGATACCCCGACAGATACCATAAGGGACTTGCTGAAAGTTGGTCGAGTCCGCAAAAGACGATTTGCTGGAACGTCTCTCTTCCTTGTACCGGCTGAGACATAAATACGATCATTCTGACTGTTACTGGGTGCTGCCACAGTAAACAATTTCTCATCAGTAAACCAAATGAAATTCACTAAGCTTGCAGGATACAACCTCAGTAGCTGACGGGAACGTGTCAATCTTGCTTGCTTGTTGGCTGCTGTGAGTTCTTGAGCGTGTCGTTTCTTTAAACATCGCAAATGTAAATCATTCTTGACAATTCTCCAAACTGATGTCTGACTGATTCCTATTTCTCGAGCAATTTGTCTCTGTGTGCGATGCGTTTGCGGCATATCTTCCTGGCTGAGCACCAGCGATTCAACCTTTTCAGCATTGTCGGTTGTTGCTGCCGTACGCGGGCGGCCGCTGCCTGGTCGACGATGGAAAGACCCAGTTTTGTCGATCTTTGAAAGTAACGCATTTAATCCACCAAGAGTCCACTCTTTATCAGGAAATTTCTTTAGAAAACGTTTTGCACTGTACTTTTTATTCTTTCGTAAGAATGTAACAAATTGTTTATCCTCTTCGGTAAACACCATTTTTTCGCGATATTTTCGTGACGTCATTAGTTTCGTCAATCGCGTTACGTCATTTTAGCTTGGTGTGTCAAATGATTTATGTAGCACTTGAATAGAATATCAAGCATCATTATTCTGAAATTTCATTAAAATTAATGGTCATTTACCTGAGTTATGCTAACCTATGTAAGGTACGTTTTTTAATGAATCACCGTGTATATTATAAATTCTAATTCTTTGTTCAGCAGAAGTCTTTGAAGTCAATCAGACATCTCTACTGAGTGAACTATAGTGTCTGATAAACATCGAAATTAGAGGATATACCAAAGATGTTACTAAGTGTAAAAGTTTTTAATTCTGAGTGAGTAAGTCAACAAGTAAGTTTTTCTGTGTGTCTGTTTTGGAATCTTCTGAGTTGCAGGTTATTTGGGAATGCCTTTGATTACAAATGTTCTTTTACATTAATATTGAGTGAGCATTTGCATCCGTTGTGTAGGATATACATATGGAGCAAAAGAGAAGAAGTGTCTACAGTTGTTTATCGATGATATTAATCTACCAAGAGACAATGAATGCAATGTTCCAAGATGTTGTGAGGTTCGTTTTTTCAACTCTTTCTTATCTATAATTATGACAAAGGACAATGAACTTTTGTTCATTTCCTTCTTTGTCTTCATCGTCACGATGACGTCATCATCAGTGAATGGTTTACTATTGGATCTTATATTCTCAGTCAAAATGACATTCGACATCATAACGAGTTGTCGCTTGCAACTATGGTTGCGATGTTCCAAGATGTTGTGAGGTTGGTTTTTTCAACTTTTGAAGACAAAGAACTTTACTTCATTTCCTTCTTTGTCTTCATCGTCATCATGATAATGTCATCAACTGTGAATTATTGTTTTGCTAACAGATGTTATATTCTCAGTCATAATGATATTTAACTTTGTGTTGACCAGCATTTCTTTTACTCTTGAGTAGTGCTATATAACTGTTTAAGTACAAGTACACAGTTACAATTACAGTTGCAGTAACAATTGTGAGTGCAGCATTTGCTCAAATTGAAGTCATTCACTCGCAATTGCTCAGTGAGACCTTGAGCAAGTCCTTCACTTACAGTTGCTAAGCAACATTGTTTGATGCTTTAACAATTGATGAATTGTACTCACATTCTGTGTCTTAGTCCATCTATTTCATTTTTCTTCTGATCATTGACATTTTCCATCATCTTCTTTTTGTTTCAGTTGCTGAGAAGAATTCTCGATGAGCGAATCATCTGTACGGTTCAGAAACCTTTTGAACAACGGACGATTGAAGGACTTACGCTGATCTCAACGATCAACCTCAACACTCAACCAAGTCTCACTCAGACTCTGCCCAGCTCACGTCTCCTGGTAACAGAATCTCTGTCACTTTGATTAAGGTCATTTCATCTGTCAGTTTTACAAACTGCTACATTCATCAGTAAGCATTAAATACTCGGCTTTATTCATAAATAAGTATTGCATAATCTGCTACATTCATCAGTTAGTTTAGCATACTATGCTACATTCATCAGTTAGTTTAGCATACTCTGCTACATTCATCAGTTCGTTTTTTATGCTCCGCTCAATTGATCAGTTAGGTTTGCATACTCTGCTACATTCATCAGTTAGTTTTGCATATTGTACTACATTCATCAGTTAGTTTTGCTTACTATGCTTCATTCATCAGCTAGTTTTGCTATGCTATGCTACATTCATCAGTTAGTTTTGCATACTCTGCTACATTCATCAGTTAGTTTTGCATACTTTGCTACATTCATCAGTTAGTTTTGCATACTACACTACATTCATCAGTTAGTTTTGCATACTATGCTTCATTCATCAGCTAGTTTTGCTATGCTATGCTACATTCATCAGTTAGTTTTGCATACTACACTACATTCATCAGTTAGTTTTGCATACTTTGCTACATTCATCAGTTAGTTTTGCTATGCTATGCTATATTCATCAGTTAGTTTTGCATACTATGCTACATTCATCAGTTAGTTTTGCTATACTATGCTACATTCATCAGTTAGTTTAGCAAACTCTGCTACAGTCATCAGTTAGTTTAGCATACCATGCTACATTCATCTGTTAGTTTTTTATGCTCTGCTCAATTGATCAGTTAGGTTTGCATACTTTGCTACATTCAACGGTAAGTTTTGCATACTATGCTACATTCATCAGTTAGTTTTGCATACCATGCTACATTCAACAGTTAGTTTTGCATACTATGCTACATTCAACAGTTAGGTTTGCATACTCTGCTACATTCAAAGGTTAGGTTTGCATACTCTGCTACATTCAAAGGTTAGGTTTGCATACTCTGCTATGTTCAAAAGTTAGGTTTGCATAGTCTGCTACATTCATCAGTAAGCATTGCATAATCTGCTACATTCAACAGTGAGTTTAGCATAATCTGCTACATTCATCAATAAGCATTGCATAATCTTCTACATTCATCAGTGAGTTTAGCATAATCTGCTACATTCATAAGTGAGTATTGCATAATCTGCTACATTCATCAGTAAGCATTACATAATCTGCTACATTCATCAGTGAGTTTAGCATAATCTGCTACATTCATCAATGAGCATTGCACAATCTACTACATTCATCAGTAAGCATTGCATAAACTGCCACATTCATCAGTGAGTTTGGCATAATCTGCTACATTCATCAGTGAGTTTAGCATAATCTGCTACATTCATCAATGAGCATTGCACAATCTACTACATTCATCAGTAAGCATTGCATAAACTGCCACATTCATCAGTGAGTTTAGCATAATCTGCTTCATTCATCAGTAAGCATTGCATAATCTACTGCATTCATCAGTGAGCATAGCATTATCTGCTACTTTCATCAGTAAGTATTGCATAATCTGCTACATTCATCAGTTAGTTTTGCATAATATGCTATATATGTAAGTAAGTATTACATACTCATCTGGCTAGGATATGTGTCTTTCTTTGTAAACTGATCTTCTGGATGATATGTATATCTGTTGAGTTGGACTGTTTTGAAGTGTGGTGAATATTATGAGCATACTCTTTTATTCATTGCAGAGACATTTTGCTCTTCTTCATCTGTCATCTCCAAACGATTCGACTCTATCAGCGACAATCTACAACCTCCTCGAGGTAACTCTGTGGCTTCTTCACAACGACCAGTGTTTAGATGGAATTGGTGGGTTTGGGGTTGGGTGCATGGGTGGATGGATCGATGGATGATTAAATGGCTGAGTGACGGATTGAGTGGTTTGATATATGGGTGGATGATTAATGAATGGATGGGTGATCAGGTCATGGAGAGGATGGATATTTGAATGAATAAGTGAATGGGTTGATTTATTTTATACTGGGTGGATGAATAGATGCACAGATGGATAGATGAGTGAAGATGACTAATTTGAACAGTCCATCCATTTCATCATTTGTGAAGAGATGTGGATAGATTCCAGTGACGAAGATACTGTGAATGGCATCCACATATTCCGCATCAATGAGATCCCGTTCCTAAATAAACAGCACAACATATCACACGATATTACACTTTGGCATTTCAAGTAATGTAATCCACAGGTACTTTACCCTTCACGTGTCAAGCATTGTCATCAATTTGAATGTAATCTAAGATATGAAAAGTCAAGTTAGGGATACCAGAGTCAAGTTAGGCAGAGCTATCTTAAGTTCAGTTAAATCAAAGGTTAAGTTTACTTAACTTACCATAACATTATATATCTTAGCTTGAAAAAGACTGAATAATCTTTTAGTGAATGTCTAAGTATCATCCTTCTGCTTGTAGGCCAATCTGTTGTTTGGTGATCATGATGGAGTGGACATCGATATTCACAATGGTCTCGTCTCAGCGTCTGTAGCTCTACTCCAGGCTGTGACTACAGCACTTCGTCCCTCTCCACTTCCTGGCAGACAACACTATCTTTTCTCCCTCAAGGACATTGACATCTGCTTCCAGGTAAACATCACATGTAGCTGAGGATATAATACACGACTTGGTCTGGTTTACCCGGTTTTAAGTGAGTTGGGGTAATGAGGTGAGGTAGGATGGGGTGAAGTTCTTGGATCTTGTTGGGGCTTTGGTTGGTTGGTTGAGGTAGGGTATAATAGCTAAAAATATGTTGTGTTCTTTTGCCATGCGTAATGCTTGTGGTTCAATTCAATCTGTTCTTAGACCCAGCATGAAAGAGTGACAGTAGAACTGTCACCTGAATGTGTTTCTGTTACTATAATCGACCATATGCACCGTGTTTCTACATCATTCTTATCCGAATAAGAAATAGCGAATATTTGAATTATAGATTCTCCAGTTATGCTTAAATTTTAGACTTAAAAAGATCCGGAGATTTGCTGCCTCTGAGTGTACCATTTAAACATTGTCAGAGTTATCTTAACTTTTAACTTTCTTTACTTAATCGTTAAACTATATTGTATATCATGCTTCATATATCTAGTTCGTATGAAATTCTTTGTTGTGACAGACGTTTAAGCTGTTGGCAGACGAGAGTCGAGCGGATGAGAAAGTTGTAGTGTCACTATGGAAACACGAGATGAATCGTGTCATCAGGGATCGCTTGTGTCGCCATGCCGACATTCGATGGTTTGACGAGATCATGAACAAGATTGTTGAAGAGGTCATAACTCACTTGTAACATTTCAATAATGCGTTTTTTGTAATTATTTCTGATGATGATTGCTTGTGACTTTTTGTTAGGCTCTAGAGAAATATTCCCATATAATTGGATGTATTGAGAATTGAACAATGGATGTAGAATTATAAATTGGGTTGAGACTGTTCCGTCCTGGTGATAACTCTAATCTTGTCCATCTGGAAATGTCGAATTTGTTTCTAAGGTTTAACTTTTATAGAAGGAATTCTATGGAATGTAAATTGCCAATACCTATATACACTTCATATAATTTAATTCGAGTCAAACATCCCTAGGATCAGTTCTTTGAGGCAAAGAGACAGCCAGATCAACTACTTCTGTGGTGAGGTTGTCCAGACATCAACCGTCTCAATCTATAACCTTTTTACTTACTGTGTTTTCAGCATTGCTTGACTTTTTCTTGCAGAGATGGCCAGAATTTGCTGATCATGCAGAGCAGCTGTACGTAACTTTCTCCATAAACCCGGACGATTATCGCAGACCAAACGCAATGCACATGAAGAGGAAAGCCAAGCCGCAAGTGAGTTGCAATGACAGCTGAAGAAACGTGAATGGCAATTGTCGACGACTTGGTGTGATCCATCATTTGTAAAATCTTATATTCACTTACGATTCTTTGTTTGCATTTTAGATGCTGTATTTTGTTCTGCTTTTGCATTCATGGCTGACGATTGACTTCTTAAAATAGATAAAACACAGAATTGAAGTAATTATAATTATTCGATGTGATTGATGTTATTAGGGAATTCTTCAGCCGGTTGATTCTCTGAATTCGGTTTGCGAGTGTCTGACTTCACATCTCAACCACTACAACAATGAGTTCAGCAACACTCGACTCGACCTGCAGCTTACGGATAATGTAGTTTCACACGTCATACGACTACATCGTATACTCAACTATAGTCATCAGTAAGTTCTGCGCAATCTGCTTTAGTCATAGATAGGCATTGCATACTATGCTTCATTCATCAGAAATTATTGCATATTCAGTTACATTCATCATAAAGCACAACATACTTAGCTACAGTCTTCAGCAAACATTGCATATTCTGTTAAAGTCTTTAGTAAGCATTGCATATTCTGCTAAAGTCTTTAGTAAGCATTGCATATTCTGCTAGTCTTTAGTAAGCATTGCATATTCTGCTAAAGTCTTTAGTAAGCAGTGCATATTCTGCTAAAGTCTTTAGTAAGCATTGCATATTCTGCTAAAGTCTGTAGGAAGCATTGTATATTCTGCTAAAGTCTTTAGTAAGCATTGCATATTCTGCTAAAGTCTTCAGTAAGCATCTTTAGTAAGCATTGCATAATCTGCTAGGGTATTTAGTAAATTTTTAGTAAGTGTTGCATATTCTGCTAAGGTATTTAGTAAGCATTGCATAATCAGCTTCATTCATAATTAAGCATAACATGTTCTGCTTTAGTCATTAGGTGAGTTATTCTTGCAGAGGAAATGCTTTGTTGGTTGGAAGCATTGGTTCAAACGTTGACAGTCTCATTAAGCTGGCTCTTCACGTCATTGGTCTTCCAATCCATCGCATTGACTCATCTCGCAAGACTGCTTTCTTTGACGGATTACGATCAGCAGTAAGACTCGCTGGAACCGAAGACAAGAGGCTGGCTCTTGTCTTTTCTGTAAGCACTTCAACAGCTCACTAATATTCCCATTGGTTAAGAACTTGATATGTTACTAGGTTGTTTACTGGATTGATAGTCAATTGTAAGAAAATCCAAAAAAATCAGGCAAATAGATTAATTATTTACTTTGCTTATTAATGAACTTAGCTAATTAACTCATTTATTACTTAACATTTAACTTATCATTATAGGTTCTTAAGCTAAGATATATAATGTTATGGTAAGTTAAGTAAACTTAACCTTTGATTTAACTGAACTTAAGATAGCTCTGCCTAACTTGACTCTGGTATCCCTAACTTGACTTTTCATATCTTAGATTACATTCAAATTGATGACAATGCTTGACACGTGAAGGGTAAAGTACCTGTGGATTACATTACTTGAAATGCCAAAGTGTAATATCGTGTGATATGTTGTGCTGTTTATTTAGGAACGGGATCTCATTGATGCGGAATATGTGGATGCCATTCACAGTATCTTCGTCACTGGAATCTATCCACATCTCTTCACAAATGATGAAATGGATGGACTGTTATTGGTAATGAGTCACTTATACCATTTCGCATTTCATCTATGTGATCAAAAGCACTTCTGATTATGTAGTATGACATAAGAGCTCCTTTAGACCACATTCAACAAGTGTTGCAGCAGTAAACAATTTCAAGCACCTGCCCCAATTGTTGTGACAGAATGCAGTGGATGTGGTCTATGTCACAAACTGAGCTTATACTTTCTTAGTTATGAACTGGGATTGTTTCTTATTAATGCATCTCTGTTCTGTTGTGTGTTTAGGCTTTGGTGCCAGTCATCAGGAAACAGTTCAGGCAGGAGAAGGTTGATCCGTACGCTCTACTTCTGTCCAGAATTAAAACCAACCTCCGCATCATTCTCTCCCTACCTCCACAGCACCATCTCCTCTCGACTGCTATAAGGTATGCATAGTGTTATGTAATGTAATGTTATATTATTTTATAAAATAATATTGTTAGATAGAAATTGATCACTATTAAACGAATTCTGTGCTTTTCAAATTAATTAACCATTTTGTGTATGTATGATGCAGGGATTTTCCTGCACTGTTGACCAGATGTCAGATAATGTGGTTGTGTGATTGGTCAGAAGAATCGCTCTTCTCAGATGCGCTTCATTCGATCCGCGAAGGCTCAATCGGTGTGCCTTGCCAGTCAAGCATGACGTACGTTACCAGAAGGAATTTCTGTAATTCATTCATTCATTCAAAAAATTTATATAGCGCCCTTTCGATGTTTCTGCTCAGAAGTGTTCCCAACTCCAGCTTGGACGAAATAGTAAGTTTTCAAATGGCCATAAAAAGTGCCACTGTCACTAATGAAGGACTATTCCATACCCTAGGACCTACCACAGAGAATACGTAGTTTTGCATAGCTGCTGGGTGGATAGACAGAACCACAAGAACCGCCTCCCCTCTCAGCAGAGGGAAGGGAGCGATGACACCAGACCCCCTTCAATACCTGTTCGTCTCCTTCCTCAGTTTATTGATGCTCTGTTTTCTCCTAGCAAACGGCAATTAATACTTATAGAAAATTTAATTATTTTGGATGAAGCCATTTGTCTGCTGTTAGATGTTCAGCATTGAATCTGACGATCGTTTTAGTGAATCATTGGCAAAGACGTTTGCGAACATCCACAGCCACATGTTGACGTATTGCTGTCAGATGAGACACGCCGGTCGCCAGGTGGACGACATCGAAATGGGAGAACTGAAGAAGAGGAAGGACACAAGGAAACTCAGCAACAGACCTCACTCGAAAATCATACTCCATGAAAACATTCAGTATGCTAATCCATAATTAGCATGAAGATGATGATGATGGTGATGGTGATGGTGATGGTGATGATGATTATGATGATGATGATCATCATCATCATCATGGTGATGAGTTATGATGTAGGTGATGATATTTCAAGGATGGTGATGAATATGACGATGGCTAAAACTACAATGAATTGATCAATGATAAATGATTGCTAATCATTGCTAATAATTGCTAATTCATGCTAATCCATAATTAGCATGAAGATGATGGTGATGGTGATGATGATTATGATGATGATGATCATCATCATCATCATGGTGATGACGGTGATGAGTTATGATGTAGGTGATGATATTTCAAGGATGGTGATGAATATGACGATGGCTAAAACTACAATGAATTGATCAATGATAAATGATTGATTGTTTGATTGATTGATTGACTGATTGATCATATTGAGGCTTTCATATATGTAGATTATCATGTCATCATTGCAGTCGTGATGCTGCTGCTGCTGATGATGATGATGATGATGATGATGATGATGATGATATCAAATGATGGTTGAAATAGTTTTCATTGATTTTTCATGTGTATAGAAATCACGGACTGGGTCCAGAGGTCGGTTCCAATGCCGTCTTTGTCGGTCCTTCCATCTTCCACAGATTCAGTGACGCTTTCTTCCAGCTCTTCTCCTCAAAGGAAAAAGAACGCGGCATCCAGTTTACCAGACTCAGGTCAGTTAGTTTTAGCATCTTTACACTTATCCACATCTCTTCTGATTGTTTTGCCTCTGATGATGTTTTCATTGATTTTACAGGTCTTTCTGTCTAAACCCATTCATTTCTCTAGTATTTATATTGAATTAAACCTCTTAGTGCTACATGAATTCTTTGTTGCTTGTTGCCAGGAGTGCATTGGAGACACTGAATGCAGCGAGGAGAGACACTGCAGTCATCAGGGATTTGATTAAGACAACAACGAAGGATTTTGAATCTTCCGATCGAGAGGCAACCGAACTCCAGCGGATGCTGACGTCTCTTTCAACGCGATTGGAGAAGATGAAGGCTTCGTTCGGAATGTCAACGTCTCTTGGAGCATATCTCCAGCTCAATCAACCGATTGCAGAGGACCAGGAGGAGGATGAACTCTTGAAACCAGGTGATGCCCATCAGTGGTAGAGGTGGTGATGGAGGTGGTAGTGACGTTGTGCTGGAAGAGGTGGTAGTGGTGCGCTGGTGGCGGTGGTGGAAGAGGTAGAAGTGGTAGTGGTGTGGTGCTGAAGGTAGTGAAAGTGGTGCCACCGTGGTTGAGGTGGTAGATGTGATGTTAGTGGTGGTGGAAGTGGTAGCGGTGGCAGAGTGGTGGTATAAAGTTTGAGCCTGTAGGCTTTTCCCAGAATGATGATAAGTATGTTAATCATAATTTTAATGAGCATGATGATGACAATGAATATACTGTGCTGTCTGATGTACTCAATGGTTGTTGCTGGAGATGCGCTATATAAATCCTCCTTATAGATATTTGAAATCGTCATCTTCTGTTTCTAGAGGCGAGAGATGAATATGATGATGACTTTGATCGGATGAGAGAAGCGAGTCTTAAGTCGCGTCAGGAGAAGGCAAAGGAAGAACTGGTGGAAGTCGTCAAGAACGTTGAACTGATGAGGAAGAACCTGGCAACTGCCAAAGAACAGGTCTCAAGAACAAAGAGAAGAACAAACTTTGTCTTATGCATGGTCATTCTAATTATGGCCATTCAACATTTATATAGCACCAGAATGAAGAACAGAATAAATGAGATAATTATGCTCTAATGAATATATCCTTACAAGAACCACCTTTATAATGAGGTCACTTCTCCACTCACTTCATTTCTTCATCAATGATACAATGCAATGCAATGTAATGCAGCTGTTATTGTTATAGTCCTAGTGTCCACACAACTTTGCAACAGAACATGGATGCTTTTAAGCAGTTGATCAAAATCCTTAGTGACTCTCTGAGTGAAGAAGGTTTGAGTCTTTACTCTTTGTGCTCCAGGCTGAGCCATTCATTCTTTCAGCTGCTGTTCCTCTGGCAACGAATCCCTCTTGCCTTTTACACACTCTTTCACACACACATATACAGACATTTTCTCTCAGACAGATACAGGTGGTTGTGAACTTGTGATAGTTCACCATAGAAGTTATTAGTGATTATTGCTATTAAAATAACTGCCCTTATTGAAGCATCTGATTAATTATAATACATGTAACTAATAATTATGACATCTTGTGACTTTTAATTAGGCAGAAGAGAAACATTTCCATATAATTGGATGTATTGAGAATGGAACAACGAATGTTGTTTGGGTTGAGACTGTTCTGGTCTTGTCCTTACTCTAATCTTGTCCAGCTGGAAATGTCGAGTAAAGCTGAGTGTTTGTTCCAAAGGCTTAACTTTAAGAAGAAATTCCTCTTCATTGATTGATCTCGGAATGAATCCTAGGAGAGAAGATTCTCTTCATTTTTGCACAATACACTACAAAGAATCATTTCTTCTGTTTCATTTGTCAGATTCTTCTCTGGAAGAACAAGGTTAATCGTCAGTGCATTGAGAAACTGAAATCTGCTCAGAATCCGACGGTTCTTGTTGGCAACATCATCGAAATGGTTATGTTGTTGGTGGGAAAGCGATCCCCTGGTCAACGTCTTGACCTACGAGGTGGCCCTGACAACTATCCATGGAGGGACGAACAGTCTGGAAAGTTCTCTGCCAGTTCAAGCAGTACGAGAGCGACTACGGCTAACTTTAGGAAGAGTAAGACTATGGCTATCTTTAGAAAGAGTAAGACTACGGCTATCTTTAGGAAGAGTAAGACTATGGCTATCTTTAGAAAGAGTAAGACTATGGCTATCTTTAGGAAGAGTAAGACTATGGCTATCTTTAGGAAGAGTAAGACTACGGCTATCTTTAGGAAGAGTAAGACTATGGCTAACTTTAGGAAGAGTAAGACTATGGCTATCTTTAGGAAGAGTAAGACTATGGCTAATTTTAGGAAGAGTAAGATTGCGACTAATTTTAGGAAGAGTAAGACAATGGCTAATTTTAGGAAGAGTAAGACTAAGGTTAACTTTAGGAAGATTAAGACTACAGCTAATTTTAGGATGAGTAAGACTGTGGCTAGCCTTAAGAAGAGTAAGACTGCGCTTAGCTTTAGGAAGAGTAACATTAGGCTTTGTGGTTTTTTTTGTTGCACCTCTGATTGGAGTGCATGGTGAGATGCACTATATAATTTATGTAATGCTGATCTGGTCTAATAAAATCTAATGACTAAATCTAATCTAAAGTGCCTTTGTGTAAGGTTGCTTCGGGTTAATCACTATCAAATAGAAGCCATGTATAACTTGTATGAGAGAAAAGTGAAGACAGCTTTTGGTTACCATGCAAGTTGAAAGGGAGTTTTTTGACTGGCTGAATGTCCAGCTTCAGTCCTAGTGACTGACTGGCTGTGTGACTGGCTGGCAGTGTGGTTGACCAGTTTTTGACTGACAATACTCAGTGATCATAACTGCTGTAAGCTGACTGGCTGCTGAGTGACTAGCCAACTGTTTTGCCGGTTTGACTGACTTGGTTTAATTGTTGTGTGTTGTCAGTTAAGACGTTGATGAGAGACGGAGGAACAAGTGATCGATTCGATCACCAACAGTGGAAGGGAATGCAGAGGATCATGAGCGACACAGTTCGCTTTGTTGAACAGCTTCACAACATCCCTTGGGAAGACGGAATCGCTCCAGAGGTCATCTCAGGTATGTAGCATGTGAATTGCTAATTGACCATTCATTTGTTTCTTTATTTATTTGCTTATTAATTAATTTAATTAATTAAATTCGTTAGTGAATTTGTCGATTCATTCGTTCTTTCATTCATTTATTTGGTCATTCTTTCAATAAAGCATTTTTTCATTCTTTCATGCATTTGTTATTCACTCACTCATTCATGCATTAATTCATTCAGTCGTGCATTAATTCAATATGTCGTGCATTAATTCATTCAGTCGTGCATTAATTCCTTCAGTCGTGAATTCATTCATTCAGTCGTGCATTCATTCATTCATGCATTCATTCAGTCGTGCATTCATTCATTCAGTCGTGCATTCATTCATTCATTCTTTATTTCTGACATTAATCCATTTCGTTCATTCGTTAGTTCAGTTGTCATTTCAGTGATTCCTTCAACCTTTGGTGATATTGCACATGGTAAAGCACTTGGCTGGTGAAGTGTCACATGGTAAAGTGTCACATAGTGAAGTGTAACATGGCGAGGTGTCACATGGTGAAGTGTCATATGATAGTTCCTTTGTTCATATGATTTGTCGTCTTTGACTGCAGCTGTCGAGAGTTACCTGGCTCGGAGTCCAGAGGGACAGCTTGGAGTCGCTGGAGAAGGATCTCAACAAGGAAGTAACTTAGGTAAGACGACGACGACAATCTCTCATTTCCATGCTCTTGAATAACTATGCTCAAGTGTACTGTGGTTGTACGAAATGCTTGAAGGGTCGTGTGTAATATTTTTTATATTAAATGAAATTGTTATATTTTAACTGAACCATGAAAACTACTCGCCCCATTTCCTATCCTCTGTTGCTCAATAATCCGTGGCATCATATCCAAATCATTGACTATCAGACAGTGTAGCAACTGCAGCATATTAAATCTATCGCTCCTGTTAAAAATACGATACCACACTATATACAACAGTACAATACAGTACATTCAGTGGTTAAAGGCATTGGAATCGATTGTATTCTATATGTTTCTTGTCATTTTGCTATGTATGGGTAGTTGTATTAGAATAAATTTTCTGGTTTTTGTTATATCTTATAATGCCTTTATTAAGCTCCTCTATCCTCCAATTGCCAGGCATCAATCGATGGCATTGATTTAATTATGCATTCATGATTTGCGCAATGTGCTGACACAGTAGCATTCTGAGGCAGTGCTCAGAAGGCAAAGGTTGAACCAATCCTTTGACAATTCCAACTCTAACATGAGATTTTCTGCATGTGAAACAGAGAGGAGTGTTCGTACAATGAGACGCTCTCCGTCTCCTGACAACTCCAGAGGAATAACGATCACAGCCGCAAAGTTCTCCAGCGAGGACGCAGCGACACTCGTCCACTATGTCATTGCGATTGTTGACTACACTCAGGTGGCTGGCCCTCTGGCGACAGCAGTCAGGAAACAACTCGATCTCGAGGCAGAGTTTGCAGATTATGAGCGACAGAATCTGGAGAGACTGAAGGAGGTAAGTGGCAGGTTAACCCCTTTAGCGGCAAACCCAATTATATTCGTCCTTAATAACTAACCATTAGACGGCAAACCCGAATATAATCGTCAAATTGATTATACATACATACAGACATAAATACATACATATATACATGCATACATACATGCATGTATATACATACATATATATATATATGTAGATATATATATATATAGGCCTACATAAATTATATGCATATAACCAAGATTTTGTTATTGAGTACTGACAATCATGAATAGAAAATACAAGTTTGAAATACTAGTAGATTGACAGACAGCAATAAGGAAGAACCCTAAAGGGACCGAGGTCCCGCTAGCAGAGGCACCCTTACTTTCAAGTTAAATTGTTAAGAGGATGGCAATTATTTGATACATCTTGTAATAAGAGTACACAATGCTTAACTAGTTAACTACGATTAACAGGTATAAGTGAACAGAAAAACACGTTAAGTTGAATTTAGAAACAAGTATTCGCGAAGTTTATGTTTGAATGCGTTGATTTGAGTCAAAGTACGTATGTCATGTGGAAGACGATTCCAGGCCATTGTCCCACCACATCTGATTGAAAATTTGTGCGTGTTTGTGCGTGGGTAGGTCGGTCTATAGTTATTAAAATCTCGAAGGTTAAACGGGTTAGCTGATTGGACGGGCGAGAAGTAGTTGGCATAAGCCGCAGGTAATTGGTTGTTTAAAAACTTGTATATAAACTCATTAGTTTGCATTAGAGTTATTTGATTAACATTCAAGATAAGAGGTTGAGAATAGTGTAAGTTAGGTGTACATGTATGTGGTACAGAGCGTTTGCAGATAACTCTAAATGCTCTGTTTTGAAGGGAAATGAGCCTACTTAATCTCGAGGGATAGTTAGACGCCCAAACTAAATTGCAGTATGCCAAATAGGGATGGACCAAAGAATAATAGAGGCTAGTGCATCTTGTGGCAGGTAATAAATAGGCAATGTGAGACATAATTCCTATGTTTTTTGCTATTTTGAATACAATCTTATCAATGTGGGTTTTCCATGTAAGAGATTGGTCAACATAAACGCCTAGAAATTTGGTGGAGATGACTTTAGGCAACGGAACATTGTTTATCATTAAGACCACTTCAGTCGAGGGAGTGATTTTACGATGCAAAGCAAAAAGAATATAGTTAGTTTTAATGGCATTAAGCGTCAGTCTGTTAGCCATGAACCAGTTATTCACCTGAACAAGTTCCCAATTAAGGAGTGTAAGTAATTCAACCTAAGAGGAGCCAGATGCAAGAATGCTCGTGTCATCGGGGAAGAGTAAAAAATGTAGAAGCGACGAAGCGTTAGGCAGGTCATTAATGAAAAGTAGGAATAGTAAAGGTCCAAAAATGGAGCCCTGAGGAACACCATATTTTATTAATTTGGTTGTGGAGATTGAGCCATTACAAGATACATAATGCAATCTATTGTACAAATAGCTCTGGAACCAGTCCAGAGCCAAACCACGAATGCCTAAGTTATTTAATTTTGCTGATAAGATGTCATGGTTAACAGAGTCAAAGGCTTTGGCGATGTCAATGAAGATTGCCACAGAGAATTCATTTTGATCAATGGCAGCAGAAACGTTATCATGTAAGTCGAGTAAGGACATAGCTGTAGAATGACCCGGTTGAAAGCCATGCTGATAAGAATATAAGAAGTTATTACTATCAATAAAATTAAAGAGACCACAATACATGACCTTCTCAAGTAGCTTGGAAAAAAATGGTAAGATTGAAATAGGCCGATAATTATTAGACTGGTCTTTAGGGCCCTGTTTATAAATAGGTATTATTTTGGCTAATTTCATTACATCAGGAACAATACCAGTTGTCAAAGAAGAATTGATGATATTAGCAAGGGGCTTAGCAATAATAGGAACTATTGGATTGATTATTGATGGGTCAAAATCATCAGGACCAGTAGTGTGGGTATTTTTCAAGGAACGACTAAGAGTAACCAATTCCTCTGGACTAGTAGGGTACACGGCGAAAGAATTTGGATTGGATGGTCCTTGGTAAGTCATAAAGGAATTATGGGTTGGGGGTATCCTTTCGACCAGATCCTGTGCAATAGCCGTAAAATAATTGTTTAATTTTTCAGCAATTAATTTGGGGTCTATGATAACATTACCATTAGAGCTTAAAGAGGAAATGGTCGTATCAAGTGCTTTTACTTTAAGAATTGACTTAATGACCCTCCATGTATATTTAAGATCATTCACATGCTTATTAAATTCAGAAATATAGAAATTCCTTTGAATTTTTTTACGTAGAGATTTAAATTTGTTTCGATAGCATATGAATTTTGTCTTATTTTCCAATGTTGGTTTATTTATGAAAATGGCATGAAGTTTGGCTTTGGTATTTCGGGATTTTAAAAGGGCAGAGGTCATCCATGGTTGTTTGGGTGAATTAGATGATCAATTTTTTTTTATCAAGAGTGGGAACGAATTGTCATAGGCAGATTTAAGTTTATTGGTGAATAACTCATAGGCCATGGATGGATTATTAACTCCACATTGATAATCGACTTCTGACCAATCCAATTGAGAAAGTCTAGATTTAAAGAGGTCATTAGAAGTTATATAGAAGTTATATCATGCCGGCGGGCAATGCCGGCAGAATTGGGAGTAAAAGAGGCAAGAATGGATGAGGTATCTAAGTATGCTAGGATGGGCAGATGGTCCGAAATGTCATCAACAATTATTGCAGGCTCAGTGATTTTCGAGATACAGTTAGTAAAGAGATTGTCAATTAGCGTTGCAGAAGTATCCGTTATTCGAGTGGGCTGTGTAATAACTGGAAGAAAATTGTGGGAAAAGCTAAATCTAGAAAGTTGCTGGTAGGATGTTGGTCTTGGGCTTTTAGGAGATCGATGTTATATATTTATATATACATAAACTACATATTTATACATATATATACATATATATATATACTTATATATATATACACATGTATACATATATATATACATATATATATACTTAAATATATATACACATGTATACATATATATACATATATGCATATATACATACATATGTACATACATATATACATATATATATACATACATACATAGATATGCAGATATGAAATTTGCTTGCCGTATAAGGGTAGGTTTTAAAATTTTACTGGATGCTAAAGGGGTTAAGGACAATGGGAGAGAGTGTAAAACAACAGATGGAAATTTATATATTGACATTTGGAGAGAAACAAATGGAGGATTGAATGTCATCAATCATCTGTCAATCAGTCAATAGAACCGAAACTGGTCTAGCCTCAATAAAGATTGGTTGATTAATTGATTGAAGCATTTTACTATCAGATAACTCTAACCTTTCTGCCAAGCACCATATCTATCAGCCAATCAATTAAACCATTCAATCAAATCATTATAGCCTGTCAGGCAATCAGGTCAGTCATTAAAAAATTTCAATCAAGCAAATCATGAATCAAATTGGTCAATGATGTCATTCAATCAAAACATTCAATCGAAACATTCAATCAAAACATTCAGTCAAAACGTTCAATCAAAACGTTCAATCAAAACATTCAATCATAACATTCAGTCAAAATGTTCAATCAAAACTTTCAATCAAAACATTCAATCAAAACATTCAATCAGAACATTCAATCAAAACATTCAATCAAAACATTCAATCAAATCAGTCAATTGAATTGGTGGGTCATATCCTGTCAGTCAATGAGATTAGTTAAGCAATATGCAATAATGAATTATTTGAAATTATTATTTCACAGCACTTGCTATCTAAGCCACTTGTTCGTTTTTCCTTTATATGAGCAGGAGCAGGAGAGAGCAAAGGAAGAACATCTTAGATTGGATGATGAAGCGGAAACAGTGGATGACCTGAATGGATTGGAAAAGCAGTTGAATGAACTCCAGACAAAGTTAGACTTGGCTCTTGTCCACAAACACAACCTACACAAGGCCCTCGAATCCATGACAACACGACTGCGTTTCGCCACGGCAACCATCGAAAGGTTCCTCCACAGCTTAATAAAGTCATGCCAAGCGAGCGGTGTTTAGCATTTGATTTTGAATTAACTGCAGTTTATTTGAATGTCTAAAAATATGTTCCAGTCAATGACAAACTATCTTCAGATTAAGACTTCCTGATCTATGTGCATCTGCTGAAGTATTATGAGCGAAATCTGATCTAAATGAGCTGAATCTTAATTGGATTTTAATCTATTTTCAGTTAATAATAAGGCCGTTCTGAAGGGGGGCCAGCGGGGTCTAGGCCCAGGGCGCAAATGTGGAAAGGGCGCAAATTTCAGGATGAAATAACTTATTGTTGCATAAATGCACTATTTTCAAGATGGGGGGTGCCAAATTGATACTAGGCACAGAGCGCAATTATAGCTCGGGACGGCCCTGGCTTCTAATTGCCACTGTCATAATACCCATAGAAAGGGTTGGACAGTTACTTCATGTGAATTTGCTGACGATGGTTTGAAAGACTTCCATGTTAACCTTCTTGCTGATTATATTATGGTGGATTAGAATGTTTAAACAATGCTTTTAATATTTTCTCTTTGTGTTTTTCCAGTTTGAGACCACAAGAGACAGACTGGAGTGAATTCGTGAAATTCTATGCAACGAGTGATGTTCTCGTTGCTAACTGCGTCATTGCATCGGCTTTCCTGACGTATTGCAGCAGTATGACAACAGACGCTAGGTTCGACTTTTGATTGATTCCCATTGCGTCTGATCATCTATGTAGAACATTTTCTCAAACCCATAATTGTAATTGAACATTTATATAGCGCCACTCTATGATTCAATACGCTCCTGATCTAAATCAGTGTTCCCTGTAACAAATAGAATGGACATTGGGCATTTCTGGGACAGAGGAAGAGAAAGAATGTGGGGCTGCACAAGTTGTTGCAATTCCTACATAAGATGGCAAATAATAATCTCCTGTTTTAGTGTTTTCCTGAATTGGTGCTATAGGCCTATAAATCTTTGCATTGATTGCACTTCACGTTGATTATATTTTGAATGTTGTGTCGTTGTTTGTGTTTCTGTAGGAAGCAGGCGGTTGATTTCTTTCTGACCGTCTGCTCTCATCATCGCCTGCCACAACCTCCGAAACTCTTATTCAGAGACATACAACTCATCGACTTCCTCTATCTTCCCGTGAGCTATTATTAACGATTCTGTATCTAATCTCAGTTCTGGACAACCCCTCTGACGTGACGCAGTGCTCGTGAATAATCTGGAGTTCTATGCTTGACTTTTCAAGCAATGTTTTAGAAATTTTGAGTTGTTGATTATGATTGCATTATGTTCTGCTCTACCTTTGCCCTGTTATATCCAACTGAGCTATAACGACTCAACGACTGTACATGATGGTCAGTGGGAAGATGAGAGAATGAGGGAGAGGACCCATCGCTCTCATGCATGCTGAGGCTAAGCAACTTATTACAACACTCAGAGCAAACGTTTCATTTTATGGTTGTTTCATATGTCTTTTTGTAGACAAAGCGGTATGAGATGCGAGAGCGCGGCCTGTCTCGATCGCTGCACTTGATGCTGGACAATGCGTGTTTCATCATGCAAGGAGATGTTCTCAATGCGTGGCATCTTATCAGTGACACAACTCGTGAGTCGATCGAATGGCTCAAAAAGATCCATCACAAACAGACGCTCACGATCATCAAATATCCGGTAGGATGATTTATGAGTTCGGGGTTTTTCACAGATGTTAGTCACTAATGTTACTCATTGTTGTTACCAGTTTTGGTAACACTGCTGCATTTTGGAAAATGAAATTGGTGCAAATTCTGCAAACGTTGGTGTAAATGCTGGACAGTTGAGTGTAAAATTCGCTTTACTGACTGTAAACTCAGCATAATTGAATGTTGCAATAGACAGTTTTCTATAGACTCATGAAGACACACTTTTCAGCTGTTTAATGGTCACTCATTGAGCACTTTTGGCACTTACTAAATTTTATTCTATTTCATTTCATAATTGCATGCTAGTTAAATCAGAGAAATATGCATGAAGTGTGATTGAACAATTAGGAATATACTCCTTGACTTACTTGTCATTTTTCAAATCGAGTGTTTGTCCAGAATATGCTGTTTCATTTTGCTTATTATTTTATTAAATCTAGCCTTTCTTCATTTTTCACAAGCAGATTTATTTGTTAAATATGCAAATTGTTGTTAATTTATTCATTTGAAATGCAAATTGATTTTTTTTATTGATTCAAGATGCAAATGTATTGCTTATCATTGAAACTGCAAATGTATTGTTTAACAGGAAGTGGTGGAGAAGGTAATACTAAAACTGTTGCAGCTTTTGATACCATTCATAGAATTGGGGCACTATTTGCTGACGTTTCTGTTTAGTCTTATTGTTTTAATTGCATATGTCATTGATTTTAAGCACTTTTACATTACTGCACTTTTCTCAGCACTTTTTGTGCAGTTGTTTTTGCACTTTTTGTTTTAATTTTGTGCACTTTTTACCTCTTTTCTGCTGCTTTGTCTGTTATCTTGTGCAAGATAAAGACTTAATGTGAATGTCCTGATTTCATGACAGTTACTCATTTATAAAATTGTAATGTAATATAATTTAATTTTATTTATTTATTTATTTATTACAAAATTTGATATCGCTCTTCTTATAACATCCTTTGCCTCGACGGCGCAATTGCAGTTGTACTGACCATCTTTTGTTATATTCGCTAAGTATTAAATTTGGGACAGATATCGACTTAGTTCATAATCAAATCATGATGTCAGTTGATGATCTTATGGCAGCTTTCGAAGAACTTGCTTAACGAATTGTTCGGCCTCTTCTGATTCTTGACTAGAAATCCCTGAATTAAGTTTTCATAATAATTTTTGGTTCAGAAGGGACAACTGATTCTGTGCAACTTCTGCCGTTGCTTCACTAACTCTTCTTATATCGTTTCTGTAGTGTTGCGTTTATTTGTAAAGGTCTTGAAGAGCTTTTCCAGAAGATCATTCTGTGCGATGATGGTCTGGTGTAGGTAGGTTGGGAAGGTGGAACACCCAGATTAATTTTCTTGGAGCAGTGTTATGTATACAAGATGAGTTGAGTGTATTCTCCTTTATTGGATAAACCAATAATTAGTAATCACAGTTTTCTGTATTGCATCCATGTGACAATGGTTTTAAGTACTAGACAAAACAGACTTTTCTTAAATGTGATTCTATTGTGGGTTCTGGCAGACCCGAAATTAACAAATGCAGTGGCCCTGTTCAGTCCAACTCTAGGGGAGGGTAGAGGAGGGGAGGCTCCAGCCCCACAGAATCACAAACGGTCACCCTATATTTGTCTGTTGCCTTGTCTCTCTGCCTGTTGGCATGGTAACTCGTCCTACCAGAATTAAGAATGCATCAGATCTTACAAACAGATTATGGTAAGACCAGATGCCACACAATGTGTGCTAGTTAAGAATTAATAAATTGTTAATTGCTGGTTCTTTGTTTGTCAGATGGTGAGACCACAGCTTGATGCCTGTCTGGCAGAAGGTCGTCCAATCCTTGTGACAGATGTCGATCTTACTTCGATCCTTTCTGATCAGAACTATTTGACTGTCCTTCACTCAAGGTCAAAGTTCATGCCAGGTCAACCAGCTGTCAAGCTTAGGGTCAGGATATCTTATTTTATTTTTGGCTGTTTTTCTTACTTCATCTTAGTCTTCAACATCTTCTAAAATGTACTAAAAATGATGCTATAAGTAAATAGATCTCTGAAATTTCTCGGGTCAACAGAAAAGTTGAATCATGGAGACCATACTTTAACACTGGTGCTATATAAAGTCGTGTTGGGTTGGCCAAAGAAAGAGAATGGAGCTACTGTGGAATTCGTTGGTGATGGTAGGCGTGGGATTATTGTCTGCACTGAACCAGACGACTATTCTCAGAACTTAATTCTTTTGCTTATTAATTATGTGTAATAAGTGATGAACCTTAAAAGAATTCAAAGAGTTACCTACCAGCAATTCTTCTTTGTTAAGATTTGTATGAATGGATCTGTTTGGAAGGTGGGTGATCATGAGGTGGAATGTCATCCAGGCTTCCGCCTCTACCTGCACACGAGTACTCCAGCGCATCTGGTGCCTCACCAGTTAGCAGCAATTGTCAGTCTGTTGAACTTCCATCAGACGAGACTGGATGTGGAGGAACATCTGCTCGACATCTTCCTGAGGCAGGAGAAAGCGAGAATCTGTGATGAACTAATTGCACTTGCAAAGGTTAATTAATCTTGAATTGATTTCCTAACACTATTATCCCTCATGGTGCAGTTGTTCTTACCAGTTCCTGGTTTTGGTAAACGATACCTTCTTTTAAACTGTTGAGGTTTTACTGATGAAGTATTTGTAGCCAATGAACTTGAAGACTCTTTAGACACCTTTACAACGTTGTCAACCAATGCTATATATGCATGAGACATAAGAGCCGTTTGTTAGAGTAATGTTTGCCTTATAATGAAAGGAGTACATGTACCTCCTGCTCTCAGACAGTTACTAAAAATTGTTCAGAACCATGAATTTCTTCCTGATCATTATAATGAAGATAATAAAGCTATAATTATAATGTTAGGGATACTTTAACTTTACATTATCTTTTGTGTTTTATGTTGATTCTATGATTTTATGTTAAGTTTCGTCACATTGACATGAGCGCCTCTGTCTACAATTAGGTTCGTCTTTTCGCTCCACTTGGAAATTTCTTCAGAATTTTCTATGTCTGAGTGAATGATAATATATGAGAAGAAGAGTGAAATGTTTGACTTTTATGATCCTCAGATATTACAAAGACTATGTCGTGGATTATTTAGAATCGCAGTTGAATCGTTTGCATTGCTGTGTCTCTCTGACAGGAGCAACGTGAGCAAGTGTCAGCGATGATTGCTCTTGATGAGCAGATGGCGAGTATTCTGTCAGAGAACATTGAGCTCTTGAACAGCGCTCCAATCTGCAAGAAGCTGTCGGAGATGAAGAGGAACCACGAAGAAGCCGAAGAGAAGTTAGTTTGCTCGTTCGTCTAATCTGAAAATAGATCTGGATAGATATAGAGGTTACTAATTGCAAATACAGGTGTAGTAAAAGACTGCCTTCAGTTTCTTCTCTTTGGGGGCAGAGATAATGGTTAGTCTGAGAGCGTTATTTCTTTCTCTTATCCGTGACGTGGCTTTTCTTTGTGATTTGTAATCAATCGTTCTCAGTTTTTCTGTAAAAGTCTGCAATAAGTGAATGTTTAAACTTTCTTATGGATAAACCAGAGTTTCTTTTCTTAGTCTACTGACAAGCAAAGGATGTTCTGCGTGACTTAGATATCAATTATAGTCAATGACCTTTGATTGAGCGCACTTCATTAAACATTACCCAAAGTTGGTGACCTAATGAAGAAAACGTTTTTGTATAGAAAAGAACATTTGCATTAACTGCCTACAAATATAATAATTCTGTATTTGCGCTAGAATAAGCGTATTTGTCAGCTGGATAAACAAAGAATGATCTTACTTAATTTTAAGTAACCTCGCTGATGTGAAAGGTGGTTTGTGGTTTGTAGTCGTTTGAGAGCAGAGGAGACAGAGAAGCACTTACTGACGAACAGAGAGTCGTTCCGGTTGATTGCTCGTCGTGGCGCCGTCTGTTGGGAGACAATGAGGCACCTTCGACAGTTGCATCAAGTCTATCAGACATCCTTACAGCAATTCCTCACCATCTTCCGAATTGCAACCAGTCACTCAGACAGGTCTTCTCCTCTTCTCAGGCGCATCTCGCAATGTCTCTCTCCTGCTTCCTATCATTCTCTGGATGTCTGGCTATTTGTCTTTCTACCTCTTTGTCTGTATCTCTGTCTACCTATCTGTATGTCTGGTTCAGTATGTTGGCAAGTTTTCTCTGTTTTCTGAATGTTTTCTTAACTGTTTGCCTCCTTTCTTTTATACATAATCTGTCTGTTTCATTCTCTCTTTGTCTCCTTCTACTCTAAGTATTTTTACATTTTTATGAATATTTAGAGGAAATCGAATCCAGAGACTGCATTTTGGTCGATTGGATGATGAATCTCTCATGGAGAGGCTCCATATAAATTTGTGAAAACAATAATCGTTATGTGTAGCAAAGGTCGTGTGATTCTTTCTCTTGCTGTAGGGTTTCACAGAAGTGCGTCATGGAGCGTGTCATCAGTAGCACTTATTCTTCCGTATCGAGATTCCTCTTCGAAAGAGATAAGAACATTTATCGATTGCTTCTCGCAATTGAGGTCAGTTCTCAATTCTCCTTTCAGAATCTGACAGAGTGCTCAATAGCATGATGGTCAGCATTTCAATCTATTAATGGAGAGATCAAGGTTGACATCCTGTTGTGAATAGAGATTTCATGAACATCTTATGATTTCTTCTTCCTTGTTTCTGCCTTTGATCTGTTTTGTGGTAAGCCTAGAAACTAAACATAATGCACATTGTCTAGATTCCACAAACTAGCACAAAAGTCCTTTCTATTGAGAATGCCATACCTTTCAATGTGTTGCTATTTTAAAGATGACCTCCTACTTGGAGGCTACTCCCTACACGCATGACCATGTTGTTCCTCAGGCAGGTAATTGAGCATAGTAATCGTTTTAATTAGAATGTTGTACTTTTTAAATGTATTGTTCACCAGAGTGCAGATAAAACACAGTTGGTTAAATAAAGTATATACTTATATGAACCTATTGTCTATGAGTTTTGTTGCTATTCCAGCTGGAAGAGGCGGAAGGTAGAGTGGGATTGGGAGAGCGTGAGTTCCTCATTTCTCCCATCCTTGGTTCCGTGACAATGACTGCCCTTCACCGGACCCAGGGACCTTCAAGTCCTGCCGCCCTAGCAAGGAAACCATTCGACTGGATGCTCGATGATCAGTTCAACAATCTCCAACTGCTCGCCATCCACTACAAGGTCACCAACTGATTAATCCAATCAATTCTAAATCAAATTTTATCTTCTCTTCAATTGGCAGGATTATGACAACACACATCACGTATTATTATTATTTTTTTGTCCTGTGGAAACTATGATCCATCTGCAGACTCTTCAAACAATGTTGGGTAACAATAAAATGTGAGTCTGGAACAATTTATAACTCATTAAGTTCTGGTCATTATTATTTTGTTGCTGTTATTATTTACTGTTAAAATTGTTAATATTGTTATTGTTATTATTATTATTATAGTTTTAACACAATTGAAAGTGGAAATGATCCTTCATGCTCTTTGAGACTAGGCTTACAGAAGTGCTTAAAAGGTTTTCGTCCCATTCAACTGAACAAAACAGCAAAATGCCACTAAAACGTTATTTACAAATGGATAATCATTGTTATTATTTTCTTTTTATTAATATTGTTATTATTATGTTATTATTATTATTATTATAATTATTATTATTATTATTATTATTCAGAGTTGTATGGTCTCGAGACAGTGTCTCGGTCTCGAGACGTCTCAAGACAGTTTTTTAGTGTCTCGGTCTCAGAAGCCTGCTGTCTCGGTCTCGGTCTCGAGGTAGTGTCTCGAATTTTTAGAAACTGTCTTGAAGTGAAAGTCTTGTTCTGTCTTGAACAAGAGATCTCGATAAGTTTCACGTTAATTGTCTTAAAATTTTGGGGCAATATAAAAACTAGGCTGAGGTGTTGGTACTATATATACATTATAAGTTTCAAATAGAAATTACAAATGAACCTTATTCCAGAAAACGGATACATTAGTATTTTACATAATTTTATATAGGATCACTTGTCTTTTACTGTCTTGTATTGTCTTGAGCCTAGTGTCTCGGTCTTGGTCTCGGTCTTGGTACCTCACTGTCTCGGTCTCGGCACCTCACTGTCTCGGTCTCGTCTTGGTCTTGAAGTTTCAAGTCTTGCATACAACACTGTTATATTACGGAAAAGGTCCCTCAGGTTCGATGAGAATACAGAAGTGCGTTAAAGGTTTTCGTCCCCATCGGGCTGAACGAAAGAGCCCCTGAATGCCACTGCATTAAAACGTTGTGTACAAATAGATAGACGTTGAAAAAAAAGAGTTGTTTTGCGTTGGTCTCCCGTTGCCTGTGTCATACGGCGGCCCAGCTCTTGTAGAAACTCCATTCCGGTGCGGTTTATGGCCCAAAATCATGCGTGGTGGGGAGGGATAAGTACTTGATGCACTTTCGTTCTGCGGCATGTTCTGCTGCTCCATCGGCTGTTGATGCTGTCAGATGTACATAAGAGGATGCGCATGTGTGAATGGCTGTAGCGTCCCATGCTAGGTGTCTGCCTCTCGCCCATGGGATTAATGTGACGCCATCTGGTCTCTTGCCATCGATGCCGATCAGTCCCGATGGGTCTCTTGAGCTCGGTATAAATTATTATTATTATTACTGTTATTGTTATTATACATCTATTGAGCATAACTATCTAATCATGTGGCATCAATCGATTGTGGTGAGTTATTTGAAGTAAAGGACTTCTTGCCTTAGGTTCCTTTGCAGGAACCATCTCAAAGGAACAGGATCGAACCCATACTCTACGTGTTACAAGGCAAAGGCACTAACCAACCGACCATTGTGTCCCATTTACTCTCATCCGATGCTAAGTTGGTGGCTTTAGAGGTTCTCACAGATGGATGGATGATTGACAGGTGGAAGTGGTTTTGTTGTGTTGGTGCTGCAGTGGTTTGAGGAGATGTTTGACCACATGGCGCGTGATGGACATGAGACGCAGTGGAGGACGCTCTGTGAGAGTGAACAGCCAGAGTTACAGCAGCTGCCAGAGAAGATGGATGACCAGTTGACTTCACTGCAGAGGATGCTCATCATCAGAGCAGTACGAAGCGATCGCCTCTTGCATCTTGCAACGCTCTTTGTAACCTCGGTCCTTGGGAAAAGGTTGATTACCTTGTTCATTTTAAGTATCTCTCCCTTCCATCCATCCATCCGTCCGTCAGAAGATCCATGTCATCCTACCATATCATTCAGCCATTCACTTATTAATTCATTTATACATCAATTCTTCTATTCATCCATCGATCCATCAATTCATCCCCTTTATTCATCCAATTCAACCATTCATTCATCTTCATTTCTATCCACCATTCTCTCATGAATCTTTTGTTTCATCAATCTATCATCCATCAATCCATTCATTCATTCATTCTTTCATTCATTTAATAAAAGTTCATAATAGCACATTTTCGAGATAAACTCTCAGATACATTATTGCACAAAGAACAATCTTCTACTAAATTACCATTCTATTGCTGTCAATTAATTAAAATTCTGTAATAATAAATATCCACCTGAAGGTCTTCCATGATGTGCCATTAACACAGATATTGCTATGATATGGCGCTGGATGGAGCATCCCTCATCCGCCAGAGTTCTCCCACGACTCCCATCCTCATCCTCTACACATCAGAGTCCAAAGCTGCTGAGGACATTGTCAAGGATGTTGCACAGTCCAAGGACATCCGGATTATGACCATGACCTTGGGAAACGGTTCAGTGGAAGATGATGAAGCATCCGTCAAGGATTTGGTGAAGACGGCCGCATTCGAGGTACTCAGACAGTCTTCCTTTGGTTGTGTTCTATGTGGGTGTGAGTCCATTAATTGTATGCTTAGAGATGAACATGTTTTTTATGAACTATACCCCCATTGAAACTGTTGATGTGGATTTCTATGTGAATTGATCTTTCCAACTTCAGAAGGAGAGGATCAATGTTTCACAGACAGTTGTATTGTATTTTGATATTCCATCACAGGGCATGTGGGTGTTACTGCGCAAAGGTCACTCGGCCGTGGACATTCTCGACCGTCTGGACCGGATACTCGCTTCAAATGACCCTTTGAACTCTCAGTTCCGGTGCTGGGTGATCGCGGCTCAGGAGTCGATGCAGAACCTCTCCTGCTTCACACTGCAGACCTTTGTTAAGGTCCTCATCAATGATACAAAGGTCAGAGGTTATGGGGTCAAAGTGGATGGCTACTCTGAATACCATCATCCATCCATACTTGTTCGTTAGAGTAGTAATTACGAGGTCTAAATAAGCAGCTGATTAAGATGCCTACCATTTGTAATAATTAATACCTTTGTCCTCTTTCTATGAGGGATTGTTTAAGATTCTTCTCCTCTGGTGTTATTTGAAAGAAATTCTTTCACCTAATTTGAATAAACAAATATTTCGATTTCTTGTCAAAGTTTGAATTCAGTCAATGAATTGTTGTTCAAAACTTTTCTTATTTCTGTCATTGAACCTCATAACCTTGGCAAAGAGTTGTTCTGTAATCACAGGCAATTATTGACACTGCCTTGTACTTATAATGCCTGGTACTGATATTGATACTGATAAAATGTAATGTAATGTAAATACGACAATTTCTAGAGCACCGTCAGTAGCAAGCTACTTCTAGTGTGCTTTAGATAACAGTTCAATCTCAGCGCAAATATAAACAGAAACTAAAAAACTGATGCTCGTCATTGCATAGAAAGTGCAAAATGCATGCTAATGATTATACCTGACAATGATGCTGCCTAATACTGATCTGCTGTCACTTCCATATTGTAGGAAAGCATATTGTTAACTGTTGTTAGGCCTGGAGTCATAATGTTTTTCAGCCTTTAAACAACTGGGAGAAAGGGTTACAAGCATGGAACTTGGTATTTCTGTTGACACCTTTCAGTTGGTTCTTGAAAGAACCTAGAATCAGACGTCTGATATGCATGCTTGGTCTGTTTCTGCATTTTTCTAGACGATCAAGGACACCCTGATTCGTTCATTCAACTACATCGATGCCAAGGACATCCTGAAACAGAGCTCACGTAAGGAGTGGCCACCTGTTCTGCACAATCTCTGCTACCTGCACGGTGCCATTCACCTGCGCCGTCGCCTTGGTTACGCCGGATGGAACGCACCTCTCAGTCTCACCAACATCAGCACCGAACAGCTCCAGGTCAGACAGATTTGCTTGATTCAAGGCTTTCCACTTTTAAATATCATCCTAGACGATTACAATACTCGAATCTTAATGGTGTACTTACTTTATTTTCATTTTTTTAAATGTAGTTATTGAGGCACTTTCAAAGAATCCATCCAGTTTTTGCTTGAATATTAGCTTAGATTCTATTTTCGGTTACATTGGGATTTATACTGATAAGATGTCTATTGTTTTGAATTGTTTGTGGGATACTCTCTGGGACACTTCATGGCTGCATGTGAGTGAGTTTGATGTGGATAGGTTTATTGTATCGTATTGTATCTGAGAATTTATGTAGCACCTCTCGGAACTGGTTATTCAAAGATTATAGAATTCTAATCTGTTGAATAATTTGCGGTCTTCAGTCAGTAGACAAGAGATTCTAGTACAAGGTCAACTGTGTTGCTTTGTCCTCTGCCATCATCACAGGAGTCTTTCCAGTTGGCTGCCAGCAAATTCCAGGACAGTCCAATTGTTACTTCCAGTGGAACGTGCATCCAGCAGCGAATCTTTCCATGGACGGAACTGCGCTTCATGCTAAGCGAGGTTTCGAAATTCCCAGTTTTCCAATTTGCTCTTTACATAACAACATGTCATCTAAGTTTGTCTTATGTCTGGTCTGACCTAGCCAAATAAGGTGCTTGGAAACGGAAGAAGGGCTTGGAAATGGAAGAAAAGCTTTGAAAATAAAAGAGGGCTTGAAAAAGGAAGGAGTGCTTGGAAAAAGAAGAAAGGCTTGGAAAAGGAATGAGGGTTTTGATAAGCAGAGAGGGTTTTCAAAAGTAGGCTCTGGAAAATTGGAAAATTATGGGGGAACTTGGAATAGGAAGGATGTCTTGGACAAGGAAGGATGATAAATGTGACAGTTTCTCAATGTGTTTTATGTCCTATGTATGCAATAGATTTCTTGATTTCTTATGTGACTGTCCAGAGTGTTCAAGCATTTTGTTGCTCCACCTAAATTTCATCATTTGTTTAATACTGTCGATTGCTTACCCATCTAAGTCTCTACCCTCTGATTCACAGAATGATATTCTAGTTGACCTCATAGTGACCTCATTGAGGCGATACTTTGTAATACTTAAATAATAATAATAATAAACAGTTATTTGGATGTTGCTTCAGTTACTGTTGATGTTGTGTGTTGAGGTGGTCTATGGAAAGTGTGTGAGCAATTCACAGGATCAGCAGAGTCTAAGTGCAATGGTTGACTACTGGATCTCGCCATTTGCAGTGAGGAAGGACTTTGAATTGCCAAAGCGTAAGTTACATTGGGAATTGACAGCATGTTTCAGTTTCTCAGATGGTTATGTTAGTCATTGTAACTATGTTCATTATTATTATAGTAGTTATTAACAGTAAAGTATTGATATTGATAGTCAGTTTTGTTTTTGTTGGAGTTGAATAACCCTATAATTTGTTGTTTTTTGTCAAGGAGATCATCTTATCTGTTTCAAAGATCCAATATCGTCTGTTTAGGTTGATGTTGTTTCTTGAAAGATAAGATTTGATCAAATGTGATCGAATGTGATCGAATCTGGCCCATGAAGAACTGATGGACCCATATGGAATTATGGCTCTACAATGGTTCCATATATCAATATTAAAATCTGAATCGTCCTAAACTCTCTTCATTTCTTTAAAACTTTAACAATAAGTATGAACTAAGAATGTCTGGGTAACCAATACCGTTCATTTGTCACTAAACTGTTTGACGATCTCTACAAACATTGTCTTCTCATCAGTATTGATAGAGGGTCTTGTATGGATCATTCGTTGTGCTGTATGTCAATATGTCTATAGTGAAATACAGATTGGCTGCTGCCCTCTTCCTACCGAATGCCCGCGTTGCACAGATGGTTCAGGCGCTGGAAGATATTCCCAACTATCAGCTGGAGGTTCCAGAAGCATGCAGCCTTCATTCGTCCACTGAGGTTGTCAGCTATTGTCACTATCTTCTTTCAATCCTAACAGTAATCATAACAATCCTAGTAATTTGTAATTGATTGCTGTCTGACTTAATGAAAGATCGATTGAGCAACTGTGTGTGTGAGAGAGTGAATGCATGAATGACTGAGTTACTGAATGAATGAATATTCATCACTTAAGCTTTGATAGCAGATTGAATGTAAGTTATTTACCTACTTAACAAACAGTCATTTAACAAAGGTGACTTAATTTTTACCATTGACTGTGATGTCCATTACTACCATCAGGGATGAATCGAGACTCGGCTCGGCTGACGTTCATAGTACTCGGTATAAACTCGAACTCAGACAAACAATGGCTCCGAATTTTAATCTTTCCGATTTTATGTTTTTAAGACGAAAATCGGATTTATTAATGTGTAAAACCACAATCGACCTAACTAAAACCACAAGTACTGCTGCTCTTAGTAGTACTAGTTACTATTTCTTGATGTAAACTAAGGCAAAACTAAAAAATCGGAAAATTTGTGCAAACTACCAAACTAAAAGTCAAGATGAGGAGACTGTTTTTAAATATTCTAATCTCGAACTAGGCAAAATTCAACTCGTTAACTCGGATTCGGCAAGTTATTCAGACTCAGTTCATCCCTAATTACGATCTGTTGTTGCCATGTTGACCCTTTGACTATTTGATGATTGCAGACATTGCTTGGAGATGACCAGTACGTATTCACACGTCTTAATCACATCTATGACGCGATGCCTTCATCTAAGTCTCTGTCTCATCAACTCTTTGTCCAGCCTCCCTCTCCATCCAAAGGTAAGTCTTGTTAATTCTGATGATCACAGAATCCAGGTAAATACTGTTCCCAGAAGGAAAGGATTTAAGCGATGACAGAGAATGACTTCAACATGAAATAGCAAAACATCAAAACTGAAACTCAGCCTTTGCTTCGCTACGTTGAAGATTGATATCCAGAACTGTTACCTCTGAAACACGCTGGCTTATAATTGGTTATAATGTATGCATGTGTGCTTAATTATATACGATCGTCTGATATGTGATAAATAGTAGAACAACTTCTAAGGTCTAACTAACATAACATCTCTAGATGACATTGTCCAATATAGCTTTGTTAAAATAATCTATATTTCATCTGTTGTCAATGCCTAACTCATTCATTTATTTATTCATTCATTCAATCATTCATTCACTCATTCACTTGCTCGCTTATTCATTCATTCACTTACTCACTCATTACATTCATTCATTCAAACATTCGTTCATTCAATGCAATATTTCCGTATGACTAATCCTATTCCTGATGCTTTATTCACTTGTCATTAATTCCCTTTTCCATTTGAACATAGGTCTGCTTCAGGCGAATGTGAGTACAACGAGTAACAGTGCATCAGTTGTGGAGATGGGAGTCTTTTCCAGCGCTAGTTACGTCTCCTTTCAGATGAAGAAGGACGTTGACCTCTATGAACTCTGCTCCACTATCCTCAGACAACTACCAAAGGGATACACAAAGGTATCTGTTTCTTCCTTAATGTTCCCACTTCTGTTAAATATCATAATATTATTATTCATTTTCCTCTGTTAGGATCAATCACAACATATTGAATTGAATTGAATCTACCTGTCTTCAACATTACAACAGCCCTATACTGCCCATTGTATTTCCTTACTATTATTCTAAAATTTATTCATGCTCTAAAAACTTCACAACTTCTATTTACACTGTACAGTCGTGTTTATCATGTTCTGAACAAATAACATGCATACTTCAATATCTACATCCCTACCTATCCATTTGCCTATCTACATCTTTAGTTTATACCTATCCAATTACCTATCTACATCCCCTACCTATCCAATTACCTATCTACATCCCCTACCTATTCAATTACCTATCAGTCTACATAGCATGATGTCTGGTTAATGGAACAGGAGAGCGTCGCTGAGAAGGTGAAGAAGATTGGTGGAATGACGAGTTTCAATCTCTTCATAATCAAAGAAATTGACCTCATGCAACAGTTACTCAACGAAATCAAGAATACACTGCAGGTCATTTGAGATTACAATTCATAAGTGCCTCACAGGTATTATGAATTACTATTCATAATTACAATGCAGGTCATTTAAAATTACTCTTCATGATTACCTTGCAGGTCATTTAAAATTACTAGGCATAATTGCATGCAAGGTCATTAAAAATCACTATTCATAATTACCTTATTGTAATTAATAATTAACAGTCATGATTACCATAAGGGTCATATATATTCAGTGGTGCTTTGAATTTCATTACTAATTTAGAAACTAAAAATGAATAAGTTTAGAGATGGACTCCATTGAAACTTTGAGATATGTTCTGACAACTCCGATAACTCGTGTAGGCCATTCTGCCTTTATGAGCAGCTTTCATAGCATAATGTATTCCATACAAAATCTCTTAAATTTCTCCACATGACACAAAACAGACCAGTATAGGACAGCTTGAAGACCAGTATACGACTGCTTGAAGGCCTAATAATGCATGCGTAGTAGGATGATTAATATTGTCCGATGATTTAGCCATTGAATATCTTTTGTAGGCCATAAAGACGGCCAGTGAGATGACGACGATGGGAGACATCCTGTCATGCGACCACCTGCAGGCAGCCACCGACCTCTATCATCAGAGAATTCCACAGAACTGGCGCCATCTGGCGGGTCACACGGCCCCTCCGCCCAACCAAGCACTTGCCTCTTGGATGGCCGAGGTCAACAGTCGGTGTCAACACTTCGATCGCATTCTATTCTTGGTTAGTTCGACCTAATCAATGATCAACGCTCTCATTTATAGGGTGCGTTTTCAAAGAGCTTTCCTCAGATGTTTTATAGCAGAAAAACACTATCGACTCAACTTAATCTCCAAACATGAAGCCATCTGTCAACTTTGGAGTGGAATCTACTTCATCATCTCCTATGTGTGCGCGTGGGCCTAGTGACCTAAAAGGCAATCATGAATATGATTTTTAGTGACATACAAGATAATCTTGAATATTTATTCTTTATGACCTACAAGTTAATCATGAATACTAATTCTGACTGTTGATATTTTAGTGATCTACAAGGTAATGTTGAAGATTAATTCTTAATGACCTGTCAATCAATCAATCAATCAATCAATTCTTTTATTATTCACCAACAAAACATAACATACAAACACGGAAATAGTAGTGTAAATTAATTATGCAGTGAGCAAGGGAAACTCCAAAATAACTAACCGTTCCGCTAATAGAGGCCACCCAATTTCAATATTGAATTAACCTAGAAGTAAATTATACAGTATTTTTCGTGTATCATATAAAAGCAGCGAACATAATCATCATTTCATAAAAGGAATGTTGCAACAATAAGTTACTTTATGTAACCGTTCAGTACAAAACTTTTTAAGGATATTTTTAAACTGGTGTAAATTTAAGTCTGCAACCTGCTATTGCAGACTTAATTTGATATAGCGTCAGTGACCTGACACGGCTTTTGTGTAGTGCTGAGAAATTCTGTGAGATTTTCCTTACAGTCTAAATTATGCTTGATATGCCACAACAGGGTCGAGAGCGAATGCCATCCTATTGGTTGGGTGCGTTCTTCTACCCACGCAGTCTACTGGCTCTTCTGAAGCAAGACTGCGTTCGTCACCAGGCGACCACTAAGAACGGAAACGTTGAACAACTCGTCTTTCAAACGGAGATCACCGCTCGTGACAAAGACCACGTAAGAATAATATTAAACCGAATTAGTATTAGTATTTCATTCACAGATTCCAAGCAGTCTCAGGGATTGTAAGAACTAAGCAACAAACCAAGAATCAGGAACAAATTTTTAATAATAAATGTAGTTATAGTTTATTACTCGTTACTCTAATGAATTAGTTTAATCATTAGGCCTATTATTACTTTTCTGCTGGCTTATGAGAAAACCACATCACTTTAATACAAGCCTGAAATTTTACTTGTAGATAAACTAATTGTTACGAAGTCGACCATTGCATAGTTTGTCACCTAACCATACCTCACTATTCCTAATTGTAATTTAGGTCAAATACTATACCTTACTGTACCTCTCCTTACCTGATTTACCTGATATGACCTGCCCTGAATGACCTGACCTGACCTTATCTTGCCTTACCTGATATGACCTGACCTGACCTTATCTCTCCTTACCTGATATGACCTGCCCTGACCTGACCTCATATCTCCTTAGCTGATATGACCTGACTTGACCTTACCTTATCTCTGTTTACCTCGCCTCTTCTTGTCTGATCCGACCTCTCTTTATCTTTCATTGCATTGGTGAGTACAAACGATTGTAATCTGTGTCGATGTTAGATCCGTGATCCTCCCTCGGAGGGTCTCTTTATCTTCGGTATCTATCTGTGGGGTTGTCTCTATGACAAGACAACCGGAGAACTGGTCGACTCTCCTCCTCCGCGAGGGTCGACCAACTCCATGCTTCCAGTCATTCACGTCACCTGTTGGCCTCGCAGTGAGAAGCCACTCCTCCAGGACGCAGCGGCCAAGTCCTCCGCTGGAGAACTCTACACCTGTCCCGTCTACCACAGTCGGAGTTCGCGTCAGGCGGTCCTTGACCTTGACTTAGGCCACAGTGGAGTCCAAGCGTCGCGCTGGACTCTGAGGGGACTCTTTGGCACAATCAGACCCTACTAACTCTAAGATATATGACACAGTTCAGCCTTCAATGAATAGTTATCATAAAACTGTTTAAAGCTAGACGCTTTCTAAGACGACATTGACTCCACTCTCGAACTCACCCCATGAGCATCTACTTTATAGAAACCCCACTTCTTTGAAAAACTCTTAAAATGCTCCCTAGTGTTACTTATGCACATATATGTATACATAATTAAATATGTATTTATATAGTTGAGCAACAGAGTACAATACAGATAGTTGAGCAACAGAGTACAATACAGATAGTTGAGCAACAGAGTACAATACAGATAGTTGAGCAACAGAGTACAATACAGATAGTTGAGCAACAGAGTACAATACAGATAGTTGAGCAACAGAGTACAATACAGATAGTTGAGCAACAGAGTACAATACAGATAGTTGAGCAACAGAGTACAATACAGATAGTTGAGCAACAGAGTACAATACAGATAGTTGAGCAACAGAGTACAATACAGATAGTTGAGCAACAGAGTACAATACAGATAGTTGAGCAACAGAGTACAATACAGATAGTTGAGCAACAGAGTACAATTACCATGAAGCTGTATTTTTAAATTGTCCTTCTAAAGTTGAGAGGCGCACAGACAACCCTATGACAGAGCTTATATATGGTATCTCAACTGAAGAAACTAATTATTTATTGGCTTAATATCATTGTTGACTTGAGATGACCTTCTCTTCCTCCTCATCCTCCTCCTCCTCCTCTCTGCCCATTGTTTGTGCGTCGGAAACCTCATCAGCAATGACTCTTTAAGGGTGATGATCAGTGTTAGATATTAATTGTCGACATGCGTTATCTTCTTTTTTTAACTATTTCTAAGCTATTGTGTTGATCCATGTGTGTTATGATATACATTGGAGCACCTTTGATTAAGTTGTACTGCGAGAGGTGCTTCAGAAATCTGTAAATACAATTAGTTTTGAAGACAGTATCATACTTGCTAATCGTGTAATGTTGAATTGTTATTGGCTGTGTTGATGTCTCGTTGACATTTAAATTATTCCGACGATGATTTTATTATGATTGGTACAATTTCTATCAGTCTTTAACTTGATTTCAACAACCTATGCAATTCAACACGTATTTCTTTCTTCTCATTTGCCCAACTTTTGTTCCAACTCATGTAAAACATGAGTTGGAATATTTCTACAGTGCTCACATTCTGATATTTGTGCGGCATTTATGGTGGCCGACTGGTTAGAGCGTAGAGTGTGGGTTATGGGGAACGGACATTTGCTCCCGAACAATTGCCCCCATTTTGGCTAGGACATTTACCCCCGGACAATTCCACCTATATAACCTTAACCATAAGTATATATGCATGTATGTATGTGGGCATGTATGTATGTACGGGTATATATATATATATGTACGTGTGCATGTATGTACGTATGTATACATGCATACATAGGCCCATGTATGTATGCAATGCTTGTGTGTATGTGTATGTATGCATGTATATATGCACGCATGATGCATATGCAAATGCATACGTACGTACGTGCGTACGTATGCATGCACGCACAACACGTACGTACATAGGCCTACAGACAGGCAGATAGACAGACATCACACGTACGTACGTACGTATGTATGCATGCATGCAATTCTCAACCAAAGCGCACCCTCATCCCCTATCAAACGAACTTTTGCCTTCTTCTGACCATCCTTTGGACAACCTCTCTGATTCGACGCAGAGCTCGTGAGTAAACCGGTGCCTGGTGCTTTAGTAGTCTGATGGTGGTAGTGGTAGTTACAGTTTAACGACACCGTGTGATAACAGATCATTAATTGGCGTCGCCCTCCTCTCTTGTCCAGGCTTGGAACTGGCACTGTCAAAGAGGAGGGGTCTGGAGTACATACGTACTGTAACATACAGTGACGGAGTTGAGTTTACGACAACCTTAAATGCTGTTTATTGACCATTGTCCGTGACTAGCGTTTGAACGAAAATGTCGCATATATAAATTCAGGTTGAATTAAGGCTATTAAGTATTAAGGGCGTCTTATAAAAAACGTAACATAAATAATAGTGCTCGAGTACGACATGGCGATCTTACCTCACTGGCTGCATGCTTGGTTAATTGAAGTTTTACGACACTGTGTGGTAACAAAGATCCTTATTAATGCAGACTTGGAACTGGCACTGAACTGATTGTACGAAGGGCAATATTAAATTACAGTTGTGTTGTATTGTAGTGTAGTGTATTGTATTTAAGAAGCGTAAAGAGATAGAAGTCGAAGTCTTTAGCATTTCAATCATTTTTTACCATATTATACCATTTTTAAAATGTTAAAATATGATGGAGCGTTTTACCGGTAATAAAAAATTTCACATCATTAAATTAGATTGTTTAAGATTGGGTTATTTAATAAAATGTGGATGGTGTCCACTCGGCGTGCGCATCGACTCAATTCAGAACGATACAGGAACAATGAACGAGTATTAGGCCTATGTTTCAGTCTCTCGGAGCATACTCGAATCTAGTATTAATTTATGCTAATTATGACAGCCCTAATTGCATAATGGTTTGTCTGTGTCTCTGCCAGTCTTTCTGTCTGTGTCTGTCTGCATGTCTCTGTCTCTCTTTGTCTGTGTCTGTGTGTCTGTCTGTCTCTCTATCTGAGTGATAAAGATTGAAAGTAGGCCTCTAGTGTCCGGCTCATAAGGTTCGCCTATAGAGCCTTAGACTAAACAATGCCTTAGGCTGTATGTTAATTTGCATAGGCCGCTGTCAGTCGTCCCGGGACTTCATTTAGTCGGATTCAACAATGCCTTTCCTCAGCACTGAGTCGGCCTAGCCCAAAAGTAATGGCCTCAGGCCTAGAGTAACGGCTCGAAGGCTGATCAATAAAGTCAGACCTCATAACAGAGGCCTGTGCCAAACTTTCTGTTCTGTCTATACTCTGTTGATATCGGTCTTAGCCTAGAAAAAGGCGGAATGCGACGCTAGCCATATTTCTTATGATACGGAGTCGTAATCGTTAGTCCTTAGAGCCCACCTTTGTAAGATCATTAGCGATTCATTGTTCCTTCATTCATTCATTCACACATATATATATGATACTACAGGGCTCGATAATCTGCCCACTACGAGAAAGCCGATATTTTTGGAACACCCTGTTATTTAATGCAGGCATATCTGAGACGAATATATATCTGACGATCTTTCATAGACCCTGTATGTAAACGATGTTGTTGAATTTGTCTGACGCAGGCCTCTCCTTCTAGGCCCAGTCAGTTCAAACAGTTTAATAGGCCTTCCGACTTAGATAGACAGCACACGGACTATTCCCATAGGCTAAAAAACACATGGTCTATAATCAAGTAAACAGGATTATCAGGTAAGGTCTTATTGCTATTTATTAAAGGCTTCTAAAGCGAAGGTCTCGGGAATCATGCGATGGCACAAGAAAACATCGCACCGTGATGTTTCAAATGATCACCCGTCTGTCCATAAGCATGTAGATGTACTCTCCTAAGAATCATCATTATCACCAGATGACGTAAGCATAACAATTTCCCATCGCGTGACATGCGCACTGCAGCGCACGTACAGTCTGATTTGAACTGCCTATCCTATGACGGCAATCTGTTAGATTTCACCCTATTAGATTGTGTCCCTATTAGATCCTACCTATTTGATTTTGTTTCTATAAGACCTTAGCCTATTAGACTTTAGCCTATTTGACTTTAGCTGTAGCCTTTGAGGACTATGAAGTAGTCGATTCTGAAGATTGTGTTCCTGGAATTATCATCGGAAACCTCGTTAATCCTCTTTCCATTGTTCCATGCCATCTTTCCATTGCTCCATGCCATCTTTCCATTGCTCCATGCCATCTTTCCACTGTTTGATGTCCTCTTTCCACTGCTCCATGCCATCTTTCCACTGTTTGATCTCCTCTTTCCACTGCTCCATGCCATCTTTCCACTGTTTAATGCCATATTTCCACTGCTCCATGTAATCTTTCCACTTCACCATGCCATCTTTCCACTGCTCCATGCCATCTATCCACTACTCCATGCCATCTTTCCACTGCTCTATGCCATCTTTCCACTGTTTAATGCCATCTTTCCACTGCTCCATGCCATCTTTCCACTGCTCCATGCCATCTTTCCACTCGATCATAATATCTTGCTTTAATCTGGAGTAGGCTTAGTGCTTTAAAAACTTTCTGCTTAGAGAAAGGATCCGACAACCTGATGGATTTTAGAGCGAGATAAAATTATAATCGTAAGCTGATGTATATAACTTTAGAAGTATAATTATTATCAGCGCTGTTGCGAAAAGGTGATTTTCACTATTCGGTCAAATACGAATACGAGTAGTGTATAAAATAGGTCAACCGACAAATTTAAGAATTTAAGATGTGACCAAAAATTTAAGTAAAGTAAATTTAATACAAAAACTAAAAGTAAACAGGTAACTATATGTAACGTTTACATCCTTCTGCCTGTCTGTTTAAACTAGGAATCAGACTAATTTAACTGAACTTAGAAATGAGACGATTAACACTGCGATACATTGGCCCAGGCAGTAAAGAGTTACTTTAGTCCACTTGATATACAGGTAGCAGCCCCACTTGTACAGAAAGCAGACGTCACGTGACCACTATTCCTATTCGGTCCGACCGCTACTAATCGGCCGAATACTGAAGAGCCTAGCTATTATGCTCACTATGTGGTGCTCGAAGCGAATATGATTATACGAAGCGAATATTCGGTACAGCCCTAATAATTATCAGAATTTCTTACTACGTTGCTGACCATTTTTAACGCATAGTCAGATCGTGTTGGCGTGTATTTTATGACAGATGTTGCAAATACAATCGGGTAACGGACATAATCCCATGAACAAACCCTCCCCCGGGAGTAAATCCCCGGACAAAGGCCCGTGGACAAAGCTTCCCAGACTAGGACATAAGACCCCCTCGTGAATAGGAGATTACAAACCATTTGATCTGAACAAGAACAAACTTTATGATGTTAGGCCTATGACGTGTCACTGACTGTAGCTATGTCGCTATATTATCTGCTAATTAGCCTTCAGCTCTTAATGAAGATTTTGTAGGGACAGCGGCCAATGACGATGCGTCACTGACTGTAGGCCTCATGTGGACCTTATACATTCATTATTCAAAATAGACACAGAAATTCATGAGTGATATTGTCCTTTGACACTAATGAATCAACTTAACTACGTGGCTATAATCGCCTTCCCGTGTCGTCTAAATCACGTAAAAATTGGTTCATTTCTAGTTTAAGCAGAAGTTGGATGGATCACAAATAATCGGTGATTAAATAGAAGCTGGATTGACCAGAAATTTTGTATGTTGAAAAGAAGTTAAACAAAGACATTATTATTATTATTATTATTATTATTATTATCATCATCATCATCGTCGTCCTCGTCGTCGTCGTCGTCGTCATCGTCATCGTCATCATCATCATCATCATCGTCGTCATCATTATTATTATAGGGCCTAAGGCAGGATTCATTTGTGCCTTTTATCCGGAGGCCTATGTCCAGGTGAGCTTTTGTTACAGGGAGCTTTTGTCTCAGGTGATTTATGTCCAGGGGCTTTTGTCCAGGGTGGCCTTTGTCCAGAGGGCTTTTATCCAGGGTGGCTTATGTCCAGGGGGCTCATGTCCAGGATGGCTTATGTCCAGGGGGCTTATGTCCAGGGGCTTTTGTCCAGGGTGCCTCATGTCCAGCAGCTTTTGGATAGGGTGGCTTATGTCCAGTAGGTTTTTGTTCAGGGTGGCTTATGTCCAGGGGCTTTTGTACAGGGTGGCTTATGTCCAGGGGCTTTTGTACAGGGTGCCTCAGGTTCAGCAGCTTTTGGAGAGGGTGGCTTATGTCCAGTAGGTTTTTGTTCAGGGTGGCTTATGTCCAGAGGCTTTTGTACAGGGTGGCTTATGTTCAGGAGCTCATGTCCAGGGTGGCTTATGTCCAGGGGCTTGTCTCCTACACTCGTACAATCTTTTCTGAGTATCCAAGAGGAGTTCAGCTGTTTTGGTGTCGATCTCTCACCAGTCTAGGGTGCTCACTCTGTCTGTCTGTCTCTGTTTCTCTGTCTCCCTATGTCTCTTTTTGTCTCTGTCTCTTTCTGTCACTCTGTCTGTCTGTCTGTGTCTGTCTCTGTCTCTGTCTGTCTGTCTCTCTCTCTTTCTATCACCCTCTCTCCACTCCACGTCGATCGGCGTAGCATTCTATGAGTCCTTGAAAATCGTGTTTGACGAGGTGTCAATTGTCGTGCATTCATCAGCATAGATGTAAATGTGAATATAATATAGACGTCTTTCTATATCCCATAACGATCCTATGACCGTCACCCTGTTTGTTTTAATGAATTGATCGTATCGTATATCGCTGTACCCTTTTGCCGGGTGTACTCCCACACCGTTGAAGAGCCCGGAGTATGGATCGTGTTAGACTGAGATTTTAACCTCTTGAAAACGACCAACTTTAAAAAGCACGCAAAGTCCCAGAAGTCTCAATTTCACTGTCTGAGATCGTTTCTTCTATCGATCATCACCAATCGATATCCTCCTATCACGAAAGTCGTCTCTCCATCAGCGAATAGAAGTAACCCGTCTTTCTATTGGCTGAACGGACGACAGGATGGAAGATCATCGTCTGCGCATGCGCCAGGCGCCTGCTGCATTAAGTGCGTGACAAGAACGCGCCTTCCGTGACATCATGTATCTCGATGAGTCTTTAGTTTCGACCACCTGTTGTGTCACTCGGTCTTTTGCCAGACCAATAGAACAGCCTGCATCGCATATATATATTATATAATTTACATAATATATATATGTATATATATATATATATATATATATATATATATATCAACCGTTGATGCACGCCATTTTATGATGGTTTTGCGTTGCCATCAATAATATTGTCTTACGCGAATTCTTCTGACTTCCCACTTTGTATTTGTTTCACATCGAAGGCAAAACTATGAAATGTATTAGAATGTAATGTAATGTAAATGTGTAATGTCCGTTGTCAGTAGATTCCAATTTTTCGTAGCCTAAGTTGGAACGGTTGCTTTTTATGTTGTATATCTGATTATTACTCTGTAGGGCGTATAAATATCTTGGAGATTGTAGAGTCTGGACTTAGACTCTTCTCATTTGATGATGCGTCGGTTTCTGTGTAGACGTCCCTTCGTATGATGCTGAACGCCAGGATATTAAGATGCACCCATCATCTGTGCCGCAGAGTAGCAGGTGGTTCTGGCGCAGAATCTCAACGAACCGGAAGCTGTTCAACATTATCGTCTTCCTCCTCTGTATCTCCCTCTTTCTAGTCATCGTCCTCATCAGCTACTCTTTACCAGATGATCGATTGTGCCTCGTGGGCTCATCAGCAGATCAGCTGGACGCATCTCAGGGTCTCAGAGGTTCTTCCGCTCAATTGGATGGAGTCTGGAGAGTGGCAGGGATGAGCTGCCTCGCTCTGATGGAGGGAGACGAGGCGGAGAAGAAGAAAGCTATGCTCTATATGAGCTTCAACCCATATCGTCCAGTCTACCCATATCAACTGACGAAAGAGATTGATGGCTACGGATGCGAGGCTTATAAACGCAAGAGATTCTACGACGTACATCCGGTTTCAGACGAGGAACTGGCATTTCCGGTTGCCTTTTCCATCCTCGTCCATCGTGACGTCGATCAGGTGGAGCGGTTGCTCCAGAGCATCCACCGTCCGCATAACTCTTACTGCATCCACGTCGATGCCAAAGCCCCAGCGGATCTGCTGCCAGCGATCAGAGCGATTGCCCGCTGTTTCTCCAATGTCTTCATTCCACCTGTTTTGGAGTCCATCACCTACGCTCACTTCTCCCGACTCCAGGCTGATCTCAACTGCATGGAGGAGCTGTTGAATCGTGGACGGGAGTGGAAGTACGTCATCAACCTGACTGGACAGATGTTTCCTCTGAAGACAAATCTTGAAATCGTGAAGATCCTTGAGACTTACGAAGGGTCAAACGACATTGAGGGTCTGTCGAGGTATGTCTCTATCTCAATGAATGTCCGATACACGAACCGGTACGTACTCACAAAGCAGCGACTGACGAACAGTCACATCCCAAAGGACCCTCCACCTCACAGCATCACCCTCGTCAAGGGCAGCGCATACGGGGCCTTCAGTCGGGCCTTCATTGAGTACGCCCTCACCAACCCAACCGTTCTGGACTTTCTTAACTGGACGAGGGACATCTACAGTCCAGACGAGTTCTTCTGGGCCACCCTGAACAGTCGATGGGTGAACCCGATGTTCAAGTCACCTGGAGGTCATGACCTCCCTCCTGAGCGGAAGCCCTGGATGGCAGCGTACGCTGCGTGGAAGAAGAAAGACGGATGTGGAGGAATGTTCGTCCGGGACATCTGCATCTTCGGAGTGGCTGACCTTCCGAGTCTCATCGGTCGGAAGGAATTGTTCGCTAATAAGTTCTACGCTGATTTCCAATACTTAACGGTCGACTGCCTCAAGGAGTGGCTTTGGAATAAGACGAAACATCAGCTGCCGATTGATCTAGATTTCTACAGGAACGTCAAAAAACTCTTACGGATTGATGGCTAATATTGTACCTACTGTTAATTAACATAATTATAATATTACAATTAATCGTCGAAATCCTTTTATTTTTTGTTCCTACCTTATTTTCTCCTGTTTCTTTTCCTTCATTTTTTGATGCAATTAATCTTCAGAGATCGTCTCCTGAATCTTCCTTCTCTTACTTTGCTTCTTTGAACTTCAGTCTTCCTATATAAGTTCCTACTTAGGTTTAATGACCGATCCTATCTCCTGATCTTAATCATACAATCTTAATTAATCATAATCTTTACATGAGTTGTCTTAATCCTCAATTACATCCTAATCTTCTTTCGATCGTCTTTATAATTCCATCTTCTTAATCTTCATTTACAATTGTCTCAATTATCTTCTTCCTCTTCCTGTTTTCCTTTTCTTCCAATATGCATAAACTCCTTCTTCTCAAATGCAACCATTTCCTTCCCCTTCACCGTAATGTTAGAAATGGATTTGTCTCTGACAGATCATCTCAACCTGAAGACATGGTGCATTAATATCGTTGAGAAAGACCATATATGCAATAAGTTCCACGCATGAAGAATTAAGCCTTCAAAAGATGAGAAGGAGGAAAAGAAGAAAACGAAATCTTTAAGGTCGCTTGAATGGCGGGCATTGTTAGGAAGTGTTTTTGCGACTTCAATTTCACAGCCTCGGTATATGAAAGCAGATGACCAATCCTATATCTCCCTCGCCGTCTTATCCTCCCACCGACAGCATTGTACGGTCCGTGTAATCGCCATGGCTAAGTTGGCTAAAGCCTAAAGGGGTCGCAGGTGGTGCAGCAAAAATATTATTGTCCTGGCCGAGGATTTGAACCACCAAACTCTCGATTTCATGTTTAGAACGCTCACGAATAGACTATCTCGTATCTAAATGACTTTAGTAAATCTGCCTCAACAGAAGACGCCATCGGTGATTCCAGGAGCTCATGGGTAGAAAGAGAACCTCAGACGACGTCTGAAGAACCAGAGATTCAGAATATAGAAGAAACAACTTTTCATGGAGGGGTTTGAACAAAATCCCAAAAACTGGTAAAGATAGTAAAAACTTCTGCAGTGTTAATCTAGTTGCGGTTGTGACAGCTGGATTATACATTGCCAATTAAACGAATTGTATTGCAATGTATTGTATCTATTGTCAAGCAGCTTCTTTAGGAAGCAACTAAGAAAAAGAATTAGTAATGGTCTGAGTAAGACTCAGTCATCTGTAGGAAATGAATCAATTAATAGCCAACTGTTTGATTAGTAATTATAATTGTTACTTTGAGCAGACAGTCGACGTCGGTCGTTTGAACTTAAGAGAGACAATTTTCAGCAGAGAACACAAAGTGTTCTTCTGGCTTAATGAGATACGGATGGAAGAGATGAGAAGAGAAGAGGAAGTGGAATAATGGCCGAGGATGAGATGGAAATGGAAGGAAAGAACATGTGGAACGGAGGAGAGGAGCGACGAAGATATGTCGAGTGGATCTTATGTCGACCATTGACACAGCCAACGACTTAACACCATCGACGACGACGTTGTCGTGTGATTGACAGCCAATGCGGCGTCGTTAAGGCCATCGCACTCTGTGTGATGGTAACGACCGCCGTTCAACAAGTGCCCGACATAAATCCTTTGGCCCATTGATTCAACAGACTCCACAGGCCTCGGGCAATATTGACAAGCAGAGAACAGGTAACCAAATGCGCACTGGGGGTCCAAGTCCTCTCGACCCCCCGCAGACCACAGGAGACGGAACAAGAGCACTGAGCAGACAACTTAGACCAGTGTTCGTGTAACCGAGACATCAAACAGTTCATTCGGAGATTCATCTCTCTCAGAATGGATTGAAGCAGAGAGGATTATTTCCAGTGGACTATTTATTTGACCACAGCTGCAGCCATGACAACCAACCGATTGTTCATAGGATGAGAACGATCCGGATACTGGTGAAAGTATCACTTCCGGATATATCTATGTAGGATTGCGACGACGGAGTTATGGGAAGTTTGGGAGATCGAAAGAAAATGTCGACGTTACATGAGTTCAACGCAACGTTAGTCTCTGATTCTTGGGATTTGGGTCATTGCTTGCACACTCAAATTAATCAAATGTTTCACCTTCCTGTGTCTCGATTTCCTACCTATCGATCTATAGGCTAATGAATCGATCTCGTACTTTTCGAACTCTAAGTGATTGAGCACTTCTGTCGTAATCGTAATCTTCACACTTCTAAAGCGCCACTCATTCACGAGCGCTGTATCAAATCAGAGGAGTTGTCCAAAGGATAGTCCGTGGGAGGTCAGAGTCCGGATTCCAGGAGGTCAGCGAAGGCAGAGTAACTGTTAAAGAGTGTCTCGTTTTGGTCCAGGATTGAGAGATGGAACATCCAGTAACAAGGTGTCTGGGTAAGAATTCTTGAAAAGGTGAGACTTAAGTTGAGACAGGAAAGCCTTGACCAACGATCGAGGATGACCTTGGATTCCATGTCAGTCCATCCAGTTCAGCTGAGGTCACGGCAAACGAAGAATGACGAACAGTCCTTCCACCTCAATGGACCGAGTTCCGTTGGTTCCATAATAGGATCATAATATGATCATATGATCATAATGGAATCCCAATCACAGATTGCAGTTCCATTGTGATCTCCTCTTCGATTTATTGTCGTTGGTATTTATTGTCAGTTCATTTCGATGCTTTCTTCTAATTACAGACCTGATTCTGGTTTCGTTTCCTCTCCGTCGCGTATTCTCTTCACCAGTTCCAAGTACATCAACCACTCATCGCTGCCAGATAGAGGAACCCTACTGCAGCGCTCGGACCAGATCCCGAATACACCGGTCACTTCAAGTCCATCGAAGCACGATGAGACGAGGCAGCACCGAAAAAACTACCTGACACGGACGACCGGCTACGCTGCACTGAACCGTGACGACATTGCTGGATGCGGGACATCGAATAATGATCGGATGCTGCCTGTGGTTCAGCTACATCCGTTCACAGTGAAGGAATGGAGACCATCAAACTCCACCCAAGGCCTCTCCTCTTCATCCTCCAACTCATCACCATCTTCATCATCTGGAGCATCTTCAATTAACCTCATCACCAGATCTATGACGTTCAGCGAAATTCCGGTATCACTCGGAATCTATCCTCTGCCTCTGTATGCTAACTAATTGTATAGTCACCGTCTTAAATTAATTAATTAAGTTAATTTATTTTGATCTCGTGTGAGTTTAAAGAGAACCGTTCAAACACGTCACTCTACAGAACAATTTATATTTCACCGCCTGAACTGGAATATAATCGAATATTAAAGATAATATATTTTATTCAATATAACTAGGATCTAGTAACTGGACTGAACAGAATAGGATCTGTCAATCGAGGCAGAGGTCACCTGTCCGCCCTTTAAGCCTCTCTCTCTCTCTCTCTCTCTCTCTCTCTCTCTCTCTCTCTCTCTCTCTTCTCTCTCTCTCTCTTTCTCTCTCTCTTTCTCTCTCTCTCTCTCTTGCTCTCTCTCTTTCTCTCTCTCTCTCTCTTTCTCTCTCTCTCTCTCTCTCTCTCTCTCTCTCTCTTTCTCTATCTTCTTTCTTTCTTTCTCTCTCTCTGTCTGCTTGTCTGTGTGTGTGTGACTGTCTGTCTGCTCATATGAACACCTGTCCAATTTACACCATCATTGTCTTCATTAGCATGATCATGAGCAGCTGAGCCAACGCCAGTTGCATAGATATAAGAATTCAAAGCGATAATGAAGTATTTTTGTTCTTGACTTCATCTGATCAGAAAGGAGAGAAGACGAAAAAGAAGCAGATAACATCTGGTGGAGATTCCTTCGCGGTGGAACTCGGAATCCCAAGACATAGGACAACGTTGACATCATCACAGTCGTTGACAGTGGGAAAGACCGACAACAAAGGGCAGCAGATCTTTAAAAATACTTCGAGTGTCATCGGGACCAATCGTGGATACACTCTCTTCCTTCTTCCACAATCATCCACACCTCACCCAACATCAGATCCAACGCACAGAGTCCTTCCTCCTGATAGAAGTCCCACCACCGCTAAACCAGGACCGCAGTCAATTCGACGCGCAACTACCACCATTGCATGGGGTCCAGTAAGAGATCGAAAACGAGCGACTCCAACGGGAGCTGGCCTTTGTCTCCGTTCCTCGACCTCGACCTTCAATGGCAGCAACTATGACCGTTGGGACGTCAAGGTCACCAGAGACTCTGGAAAAACGAAGAAGGAGAATCCGATGACCCTTTCCAGTTTACCTGACAGCCACCGATCTCACCCAAAGATCACTTACCAACGATCGAGAACGACCTTGGTTTCCATGTCAGTCCATCCAATTCAGCTGAGGTCAAGGCAAACGAAGAATGACGAACAGTCCTTCCACCTCAATGGACCGAGTTCCGTTGATTCCATACGACCAGCGAACAGTCGGAACCTTGGGGATAAACAAGGAACTCGACCATTAGGATTTGAATCGCAGCTGGCCTCTCTCCTCAGGGTCACCCTTGAAGAGATGAGAAGAACGCAACCGAGCCTCAATGGCCTTCCAAACTCCTTCCAGTCCTACAAATCCCTCGTCGAGTCCACCTACGGAGAAGACAGAATCAGATCTGGAATGCGACACAACGCAAGGAGTCTCTCGGACGCAAAGGTCAAGAGGTCAGTTGGATTCAAGGGAAGAAGGACAAAGCATCTGCCTCCGAAAGGACCAACGAGGAACTATACACTTCCCAATCTATTTAAATTCCTAGAGAAAGACTCAGAGGGCGACAGAGACAGAGAGATAGACACAGAGAAACAGAGGCAGAAAGATAGAGAGACAGACACAGAGAGACAGAGACAGACAGAGAGAGAGACAGAATATTGCAGCACAAAGACTGGAATTCTCAATGAAAAGATGACGTATAATTCCAGAAGAACTTCTCCATGCAGCAGTCAAATAAGCGGATCGTCTGGTGCACATGTTGCCATAGAAACAGTTCATGTGATAGACACAGATGTTGTCATGGAAACAAGTCATGTGATCGAAACAGACGTTGTCATAGAAACAACGTCCTCTGGCGGCGAAATGAACATTCCGTTGGAAGGAAATGAAAAAATAAGCTCTGTTTTGAGTTTCGTTTCATCCCAGTCGGACATCGTGAGAGAGAAAACAGAAAGATTGGGATTGACGGATCAAGACGAAAAGAACTCCATGGAAACGGTTCCTAGGAAGACAGAGCTCATAGTAACGGTTCCCGTAGCAACCAATCGAACGGTGAATTCGTCCTTAGAGACGGAAACCATGGAAACACATTTGGGAGTCGATGGCGGTGATTCGGTCTTTAAAACGGAGGAGTTGAGCGATAGACAAAATATGAACGATGATCGTGAGAAACAGTTGCTGTCTGAGCGTAGCGATGCGGGCGATGAGTCAGTCAGCGAAAGATTGTTAGACGTAAAAGCTGAACTTTCTGAAATTCTCGATATAAGCGAAGAGAAAGAGTCGAAGGAAATGGAAACTGGTTTAAGAGATCTACAAGAACGATGAAAACCAACGTCCCACCCCCATGAACCACGCATCCGTTTCAAGCCATACATCTTGCAAAAAAAATGCATCGCCTGAATAATATAGAAACAATATCAGCTGATTTGACAAACAGATTCATAGCGCTAGTTTAGAAGATTTAGGATTCCATGAATCGTATTCTCCAAACATCGAAAGCGTCACTCGAAACCCAATCGCAGGGCACCAGCTTATTAACGAACGCTGAAGATCGAAGGGCGAGCAGAGCAGAGTCTAGCAATTGGGTTTGCCAACTAGTGGCCTCATGACTGGCGTAAACGTGTGTTTTAAAAAATGTCTTAAATTTAAATTTTTAAGTTAAGCGTTTCGTATTGAGAACTGAGCTTTAACTGACCATCGTATGAGTGGCTTTGTTTTCAAAACTGCTTTATGTAAATAGAGAAATTCTAGCATTTTTATTTTCTCGACAAATAGTATTTGACGAAAACTACACGCTGTAGACTGTAACAAATTTTATCCAAACAAAGTAAATCTTCAATGTTCGTCAATGAATTCAATTCCATGTAAAACTAAATGAATGAATGAATCAATCAATAAATTTCGTTCATTCACGGTAATAATCTGGCAGATCGCAAATTTTGACAAGTTTCAGGCAATAATGACCAAATAGCAGGAGAATGTCATCACCCGCTATCAGCAGCGATTGGAGCCAATTAGAAAGAAGACCCCGTCGGCGTTTAATCATATCCATCTGTTGTTCAGTCGCTATCTTCTGCGGTCGCATAGCCCTACCATTCCGATGAAGCCTACGAGAATTTTGCGATCGTCGTCGTATGCAATGACGCTGGGTGAAGTTCAGAGAGTACTGAATCAACATTGGAGGATATTCTTAGGTCAGAGGGTGACGTCATCCCCAAGACCTTGATTGGCATCTACTCTCTCGGACTGTGGAACGACCCTTGGGATTGCAACGGGGGCCGAGATACCAACGCGGTCGGTACCTCCCAGTTATGACCACCTCTAGTGCCTCAGATTTTATTGAGGAGGATATAGCACGTAGTCATCGGTTGCAGTATGCACGTTGAAGCAACCGATTGGCAAATAACCGTTGCTAGGATTCACTTCGGTTAAGCATGGGACAAAGCAGTCAGGAAAACTATTCTAAGGCAGCTGCTCTAGCTTCCTGCAGAACAGGCGTTGTGAGGCGGAAAGTGTCGAAAAAAGAAGTTAAAGGATTTAGATAATTAATCCATTGGTACCGCAAGAGAAAAATGATTAGGTCAGAGATAATTCAATTGTATTCGTTAATATATTAAACGATGTACGACACTGTAGTGATGAATTTATATTTGAAAGTTATAGGCCAATCCCACGTCGGATATAACTGCAGTGTACGTTGTTTGAGACATATTTGAGTCCTGTTCGTTGATTGACTCATTTGCCAGACGTTAATCTTAGGACAGGTCATCAAGTTCAAGATGATTAAGTCGACATCTGTATTATAGATGATTTGCACGAGCATTCGATTCTTCCTTGAAAATGGATTTCTGTATTTCATCTTCTCAGCAAATTAGTTGTCATCGAGCGGTCATAGTTCTTCTCATTTTCCATCAAGTCTGCCATTCACTGGCTTCCATGTAAGAAAACATGAATTACTTCTACGAATATATATATATATAGTCCTGATATATTTATATGCACATAATGACATAAATGATAATTTCCTCATTTCTTAACACAAGGTCAAATCTAAAACCGCCCGAATTGCAAATCGACCGCTCTAGCCAATCGGTCACCATGACACATATGCCACATATGCCACATATGCCACATATGCCACATATGCCACATATGCATGCATATGTATTTATAATATGCATAATATATACTATATATGCAAATCTGAATTCGTCTTTAGCTCCTAAGTGTTTCAATGCCCTCTGTGTGGCTTTCGTTGGGTCTTCCATCATTTAAACTCGTGATTCTTTCTATCGCAAAAGAAGAAACTGATCGTCGACCTATTCACGCAATTGATCGATCCCATCAACGCGTACGGAATACTAATATAGCGCCATTAAATGTTGCTTCATCTCAAAGATCGCGTAACAAGAATCTGATAGAGTTCATTATTATGTGGCGCCTTTGTGATTAAATAAACTGCTGCCCTGCGATTGGCTTTCGAATTGCAATTAACAAGTTTGGAGTTAATCAATTCCAAAAAAGAATGTGACCACGGAGTTTGAATTGCGTTGTGAAACTTACATGGACCAGGGACCAGGATCTAAACATCGTATGGCCTCTCTCTAAATATTTATATAGCGCAAGATGAACGACGTTAAAACAATCGTAACTCATAACGATGACAGCTTCTGGATATTATGAAATGAAGGAGAACCTCGTGAAAGTGTATTTCTAACCCAACCCAATCAACAATGAGATCAATCAAACAGACAAACAAAAGATAAGAGACAGAGAGACAGAAATAGCGACTAAGGAAGAGGCAAAGAAAGAGACAGAGACAAGCGTAGGGACAGAACATCGAGCGGCGTTTTGATAAATGGAACAAAATAATTTATTGTTGTATCAGATGCGGCCGCCGCCCACCCTCTATAGCCATGATCGTTATATATTTATGTAGCGCCATTTGAGAATGTCTTCAATGCTTTTGCTATCACAAACCCTACCAGATCCATTGACGTCTAATAAGGCGATAAACACCCTAAGCTTTCATCGCTTCCGTAGCGCCGCAAATGAACAGCGTCTCACGACTCAAACCAGAGAGAATCTTCAGCCAGAGTAAATTTTCAGCCAGAGAAAATCTTCAGCCAGATAGCAGCTTCAGTTAGAGAGAATCTTCAGCCATAAAGAATCTTCAGCCAGAGAGAATCTTCAGCCAGAAAAAATCTTCAGCCAGAGAGAATCTTCTCATGATACGTTTATATCGGAAACGGAAGCAGTAGCTGTAGCCGTCGTCGTCGCAATCTGAATGCGCAGGTTCCTGAGCATGCGCGTAAGCCTCGTTCCGGCGCGTGGTTCGTTGGCGCGCTTTCTCTCGCATCTGCAGCGAATGAGCTTCTTGAAGGCGTAACAGAAATCTCGGGAACAGAGTCCGTAGATGATAGGGTTAATGGCCGAGTTACAATATCCGAGCCAGAAGAAGACGTCAAAGACAACATTTGGGGTGCATAGGGGACAGAAGGCCCCCAATAGGTAGACGGTGAAGAAAGGGGCCCAGCAGAGGACGAAGCAACCAACGATGATTCCAACCGTCTTCGCCGCTTTCTTCTCCTTGTTCAGACTGCGCAGCTGAGGCAGGAGACTTGGAAACTTAGACAGGCGTGACGGCGTCTCCGTCATCTTCGATCCCTTTCGCCGGGTTACGTCAGCCGTGACGTCCTTATTGGCCGAGCCACAGCAGTTAACTGAGATGCCGCCACCAACATCAGCCACAGGATGAGGAGGCCGGACAGCCTCCGTGACCACCTGTCGTCCATTTCGATCGAGCGATATCGCCATCATTTCGATCGGTTTTGTCAGTTGTTCGTTGGATGTTACAACGATCTTTGGTAGTTTGATGAACTTCCTCGCTCGTTGGTGGTTGCCCTCCTCTGATCTGGTCTGGCACAGCAGACCGAACCGAGGCCTAGACACCGCCCCAGACGCTCCTCCTCCTCCTCCTACCCTCTCGTCAACACTCCGTCTCATGTTCCTTCCAGACGAGGCCCCGTCAGAGAGAGATCCATCGGATCTGCGAGTGGGTGACATCCCACCCCCGCGATGGACTCGCAGGGTGATTGAGTTGTCTGAGCTGCTGGTCGAAACTCCAGCAGCGCTCGTTCCAGGGGCTTTCTTCTCGAGGAAACCTCGACGAAAGGCAGCAGTGGCCGCAACAGCCGTTCGGTAGATTCGCCAATAGAAGCCAAGCATAACGATCATCGGAATCCAAAAGGAACCAAGCGCTGAGTAGACGATGTATCCAGGCCTCGAGGTGAGTTTACACCCAACTGGAAACGTAGCGTTCTCCATTTCTTGGCTGAAGGGCATCCAGTCCTTGATCTGTCCGCTCTTCCTTTCAGTCCATCCAACGAGAGGAGGAAGACAGATAACGAAGGAAAGGATCCAGATGAAGACGATGAGCATTCGGACACGAAGTCGAGACATGAGTTGTGGATAGCGAAAGGGTCGACTGATGGCTAGGTAGCGGTCGAGGCTGATGACGCAGAGATGGAGGATAGATGCAGTGCAC
>OY365806.1:71283310-71290810 GCA_959347315.1 Bimastos eiseni | reverse complement strand
CAAATGTTCAATGATGAGAAAAATAAGAGGAGGCAGTCATGAGTGGATGAGTGAGAGAAGGAGGACGAAGAAGAAGAAGAAGAAGAAGAAGAAGAAGAAGAAGAAGAAGAAGAAGACGAAGAAGAAGAAGAAGAAGAAGAAGAAGACGAAGAAGAAGAAGAAGAAGACGAAGAAGAAGAAGAAGAAGAAGAAGAAGAAGAAGAAGAAGACGAAGAAGAAGAAGAAGAAGAAGAAGAAGAAGAAGAAGAAGAAGAAGAAGAAGAAGAAGAAGAAGAAGAAGACGAAGAAGACGAAGAAGAAGAAGAAGAAGAAGAAGAAGACGAAGAAGAAGAAGAAGAAGAAGACGAAGAAGACGAAGAAGAAGAAGAAGAAGACGAAGAAGACGAAGAAGAAGAAGAAGAAGAAGAAGAAGACGAAGAAGAAGAAGAAGAAGAAGAAGAAGAAGAAGAAGAAGAAGAAGAAGAAGAAGAAGAAGAAGACGAAGAAGAAGAAGAAGAAGAAGAAGAAGACGAGGAGGAGGAGGAGGAGGAAAATGCGGAGAAGCGACAGGCGATCTTCTATACTATGTGCATCAGACGTTGGCATAATTATTATGTGCGCCATGAGCGAGAAACCCATTCCGTCGACCGAACCCCCTCTGTAGACTGACCCCCGTCCGTTGGCCGACATCCCTCCGTCGACCCACACCCCCTCCGTTGACCGACACCCCTCAGCCATTTCCAGCCCAGATGACTTATCTACTATATATGGCAACAATGTATAGAAAGGCACTCCGTCGGCAAAACAGTCATCTCTTCTTAGAAGAGATGTATCCACGTTACATCTCTTCGCCTCTATCGCCTCTTCAATAGCAAACATGCGCCATGCAATAGAAAGAGAAGCATTAACAATATCAGCAGCATCAGCAGCAGAGGTAATGGGGCTAAAGCGAGGGCTGGTTCTTTGGGAATGGGAATCCTGGATACGGTCGGGGGATGAGGGTGAGGCTGGTCCTAATCCTGAAGCCCTGAGGCAAGACCATCCACGACCGCAATCATCGCTCGATTCCTTCTCACGAGGATTAGATCCACGATTCAACTCATCAAGTTGAAGCAACGGAGACAAAAGACATTTTCATCACATCAGAAGAAACTCTATTCGTACGAAGTGAATACATCCAGATCCAACTATTCATATCATTCTCTTCCGTTTGTTTTTCTATCTCGAGGTAAAAAGAATCCCTCTCAGACTTTAGCATTATCTAGAAACACAGAATTATCTCGATTCGATTATAGGCCTAAAATAATCGTCAAGGCTTAAGTCTGTATAACAGACATAAAAATTATAATAAGAAGAAGCGCTAAAGACGCCCTTAGCAGTGCTAAGGTTATTATTATTAATATTGTTGTTGTTGTCATTATTATCATTGCTATTATTATTACCATTATTATTGTTATTTTTATCATTGGTATTAATGTTATTGTTATTATTATTATTATTATTATTATTATTATCATTATTATTATTATTATTATTATTATTATTATTATTATTATTATTATTATTATTACTATTATTATCATTACTATTATACATATATGTTTCACATTATGCTGTTATCGCCCATGATGAGCTAATGGAGTGTTGGCAATGTCCCGAAGAGGCAGACTGCGTTCCCACGCTGAAGAACAACTGAGATACGTTGGAACAGAAATGACGTCTCCATTGGATCGTGGGTTGCAGCACTCGTTCGACTACCCAACTCTGAGATGAACTGCAGTCCTTCACTGCTCCAAGCGCCGCCGGATTCCAAGGAGAGGGCTACGAAGTCGTGGGTGTTGGTTATGGTGGAATACTTGGCCCTCTTCGTCTTAGCTGCGCGTTCGGCTGCTTCGCCAGCTCTGATAGATGTGTCGACAAGATGTGACTTGGCGTAGGTGTCGGGCACTGTCACATCCCATGCCAGACATCGACCACGTGTCCAAGGAATGAGCGTGACGCCGTCCGGTCGCTTTCCATCTTCTTTTAGCAAGCCGAGAGGTTCCTTTTGCGCTGGAATCTTCGCTCTGCCAAGAGCTCTCCAGATGACATCGTTCAACATGCTATGTCGTTGATGTTTTCCGCTGCCTCTTCTACAAATTAGTCCATGGAGCCCTTTTGCGTCGACGCTCTCTTGACATTGGTGACACAAATGTGGCTCGCAGAGCGTCGTTCCTAGCCTCAACCCGGCTGCCAGTCGTACATCCTCGTTTGAGAGGCGCAGGCCTAGGGCAGTCACAGGGGGCGCTAGCATCCAGTCTCCAGAAGGAGGTGCTCGTGAGGCCAGCAGGCGAGCACGGTCGCATGGATTGTTATTGGAATCCAGCAGACCTTTCCATGCCTTGTCTGTGAATCGGAGGTCCCATTCTTTCTGGCGATGACTCGCTGCTCCTGTTGGTGGTTCTGCATCTGTCAGGGTCTTCCAAGCGTTGAGTGCTGAACTCGCAAGTTCAGATGGTTCCTCAGCAGACTCTGTTGGTAGGATGCATGCCTGGAGTTCGCTTGTACTAGCAGCAGAAGCCAGAAAGGCAGAAAGTGCCAGCGTAGATGCACAACGAACTCCCAGACCACCATCTCTCACCGGCAAAGAAGCCTGGAGCCAGCGGTCATTGTCAAGGTCCACATTTAAAATGGTTGACAGTCCTTCTCTCAGCAGTTGATCAAATTATTATTATTATTATTATTATTATTATTATTATAATAAAATCTTTGGATCATTGGAATCTGAGAAATCGGAATGGGCTGAAACTTGAGAATAAATGATGCTCTTGTATCATTATTATTATTATTATTATTATTATTATTATTATTATTATTATTATTATTATTATTATTATTTGCTTTAAGGTACTTCATTCCCCAAAGGACTTAGAGATTACTAATATATTAAAACCGTTGTCCAGATGGTCAGGCCTCGTCATCTGGGGGTGAGGGAAAGGTGTCCTGGAAGGCTACAAGATTATAGCGTTATAATTATTATTATTATTATTATCATTATTATTATTATTATAGTAGGTATATCTCGAACTGAATTAAATGATAAGAGTGGAAAATCTACGGCTAGTGGCTTCGTGAAAATATTCGAGAGCGGTAGAAGACCAGGCAAGGTGTGGGTGGATAAAGATAAAGAATTTTATAATAAAGACGTTAAGAAATTAGTCGAGTTGTATTCTACGGAGAATGAAGAAAAGTGGTTCGTTGTTGAGCGTTGAAATAGAACAATGCGTGAAAAAATGTTTAAGTATTTTACAGCTAATTCAACTAGAAGATATATCGATGTGTTGGATGAAATGGTTAGTAATTATAATGAAACTAGGCATTCTTCCATTAAAATGACGCCTTCTGAAGCTAGTTTGAAAATGAATGAAAAGCCTGTATGGATGAACTTATACGGTGGTGAGATCTCGGAACTTGTTATACCCAGGTTATCGATCGGTGATAGAGTTAGTATAACAAATAAGAAAAATATATTTGAAAAAGAATATACACCTAGATGGACTGAGGAAATGTTAACAATTGCAAAAGTTCAGTATGCGGATGCACCAACTTATAAGATCGCTGATTATAATGGTGAGGAAATACAGGGCTCATTTTAAGAACAGAAGCTATTCAAGAAATATTTAGAATAGAAAAGATAATCAGGAAACTGGGAAACAAGTCGCTGGTGAAATGGTTGGGTTATCCTGAGTCATTTAATTCCTGGGTTGATAATGAAGACTTGGTGGTCACGTGATAATGACTCATCATCGAAACTATTGGACATTCCCGTGACTTTTGACCTATTGGCGGACTTTTGACCGGGGGCTTTGGTTTTTGCATGAATTGTGGCTCAGCATCTAAACTATTGGAAATTTCCTGGCGTTTTTCTTGGTCTGTTGGTTGATATTTGACCTAGGGCTTTTGGTTTGTGTAGGAATTGGTTATTTTTAACCTGGTTATAGGTTAAAAATACGTTTTGTAACCTATTAGGTGGGTGATTTTGAGCTATGTTATGGTCAATTGTCCCAGAGAGCGCGGTTTATACCTACTTATTATTAATATTATTATTATTATTATTTCTATTATTATATTGGTTATAAATAGAATATAATTTTATTATTATTATCATTATCATTATTATTATTACTATTATTACTATTGCTACCAATTTCCGTACTTCACCTACTACTGCAACTACACCTACTTTCCTCCCCTACTTCCCAGGCTACTATAACTATTACCTGTACTATTACTATTATTGTTATCATTATTATTTACGTTTATGTAAAGTATATAATTGTTCAATTGTTGGGGCTTTTTCTCCAAAACGTCTCCTAGAAAGTCTTTAAATGTTCCATGGTTTGAAGGATAATGTTCAATGAGGTGCGACGGTGACGACATTAATGAGTCACTTAACAAATGCTTGAATACGATACATTACAATCCAAACAACTGGACAAACGTTGTGAACGATTGCACGGATTGACAACGAATCGTCAGCAACGACATAGAACTTATCTGGCTTTGAACCCAACTACACACCAAAGTGAAGGACAGTTGAGATTTATTGTATAGCGCCCTCTTCGCTGCTACACGCTCTAGTTCGATCGTACAAAAGCAAACAATTATTGAGGATGGTCATAAATAGAATATTAATTAATTTGACTGATATCTGTTTGACAATCGCTGGAGCAAACTCTCGTCTCCGTCTAATTATTTGGACCACGGTGTAGAGACAAAAGAATTGGATGCGGAGGGGGGAGGATGTAGACGCCACCGCTCTTCCATCCACTTTCACGCCCCACCAGCAATGAAGAATATGCAATACAACAGCATACGACTATACGTTCTCATATATATATTTATATATATACTGATATATACACATAAGTACAACGCGTGCTATATATATATATGTATATATTTATACATGTTTGCTTGTTGTGGCGTCTTGTATCTGTCTTGTATCTGTGAGAGTTAATTGAAAATATTTTGATACACAAACGAACGAATACATTGTACGTCTATAATTAATATAAGCCCATAATTTTTATATATAATTACTATAATCTATATTTATGTAAGATATGTTTATACAGATACAGCCTTCAAATAGATACTAGACAGATGGAAATAGGTAGATAGAAATAGATAGATAGAAATAGATAGATAGAAATAGATGGATAGAAATAGATAGATAGAAATAGATAGATAGAAATGGATAGATGGAAGTAGATAGATAGAAATAGATAGATAGAAATAGAAAGAAATAGATAGAAATAGATAGATAGAAATAGAGAGATAGAAATGGATAGATGGAAGTAGATAGATAGAAATAGATAGATAGAAATAGATAGATAGAAATAGATAGATAGAAATAGATAGATAGAAATAGATAGATAGAAATAGATAGATAGAAATAGAAAGAAATAGATAGATAGAAATAGATAGATAGAAATAGATAGATAGAAATGGATAGATGGAAGTAGATAGATAGAAATAGATAGATAGAAATAGAAAGAAATAGATAGAAATAGATAGATAGAAATAGATAGATAGAAATGGATAGATGGAAGTAGATAGATAGAAAAAGATAGATAGAAATAGATAGATAGAAATAGATAGAAATAGATGGATAGAAATAGATGGATAGAAATAGATGGATGGAAATAGATGGATAGAAATAGATGGATAGAAATAGATGGATAGAAATAGATAGATAGAAATAGATGGATAAAGATAGATAGATGGAAATAGATAGATAGAAATGGATAGATGGAAGTAGATAGATAGAAATAGATAGATAGAAATAGAAAGAAATAGATAGAAATAGATGGAAAGAAATAGATGGATAGAAATAGATGGATAGAAATAGATGGATAGAAATAGATAGACAAAGATAAATAGATGGAAATAAATAGATAGAAATGGATAGAAATAGATGGAAAGAAATAAATGGATAGAAATAGATGGATAGAAATAGATGGATAGAAATAGATGGATAGAAATAGATAGATAGAAATAGATAGATAAAGATAGATAGATGGAAATAGATAGATAGAAATAGATAGATCGAAACGGAAAGAAATAGATAGATAGAAATGGATGGATAGAAATAGATGGATAGAAATAGATGGATAGAAATAGATGGATAGAAATAGATGGATAGAAATAGATGGATAGAAATAGATAGATAGAAATAGATGGATAAAGATAGATAGATGGAAATAGATAGATAGAAATAGATAGATCGAAATAGAAAGAAATAGATAGATAGAAATAGATGGATAGAAATAGATGGACAGAAATAGATGGATAGAAATAGATAGATAGAAATAGATAGATAAAGATAGATAGATGGAAATAGATGGTTAGAAATAGATGGATAGAAATAGATGGATAGAAATAGATGGATAGAAATAGATGGATAGAAATAGATAGATAGAAATAGATAGATAAAGATAGATAGATGGAAATAGATAGATAGAAATAGATAGATCGAAATAGAAAGAAATAGATAGATAGAAATAGATGGATAGAAATAGATGGATAGAAATAGATGGATAAAAATAGATGGATAGAAATAGATGGATAGAAATAGATAGATAGAAATAGATGGATAGAAATAGATAGATAGAAATAGATGGATAGAAATAGATGGATAGAAATAGATGGATAAAAATAGATGGATAGAAATAGATGGATAGAAATAGATAGATAGAAATAGATGGATAGAAATAGATGGATAGAAATAGATGGATAGAAATAGATGGATAGGCAGACAGACAAACATAAAGATAGATAGATGTAGACATAATATATATATATAAATGTTTATTATAAATGGAACGTTTCATATGATCATAACTTCACTGTATTTGTCAAAAATGGATAATTAAAGATTTTATACGATTCTAATTTCTGCAACAAGTCATCTCTAACTAGTGGGGATATCAGCCAATAGTCAAGAAAAACTGCAGTTAACCTCTATTTTGGTTGACGCTGATAACGGTTCCATTCTACAACAAAATTGATCTGAATTAAACTGTTCCTAACTGCAACTTATGCGCAGTCTTTATTTTCAGGATTAACTCAATTTGTATCATCCGTTGTTGAATTTTCTTATCATCTGACGTCCTTCTCATCTCCTTATCAACATATTTAGTCGTTCTGCGAGTGTCCGCTTACTTTTTTACACATGTAATGATCACAATTATTGTTTTAAATTTATTTTTTCATTTTCGTTCTCTCAGTAAATGAATTGTTATTCAACACAAACTATTGTTCTTTCGCATTGTTTCAACGAAAGTAAATCGTGTAATCATACGTTGATTGCAAATTATGAAACCATTGTGTGCACAGTCGGTCAAGTACCAGGTTTATGTCTACAGCAATAATGCCTTCCTAGGCAATTGGCCTGAATGCCTTCCTACAACATTCCCTATTAACCACCTTGAAGAGGATAAAGTATTTATAGCGCTAACACATGATATAGGCAGCTCT
>OY365806.1:71278310-71280810 GCA_959347315.1 Bimastos eiseni | reverse complement strand
GTTCCGTAAGAATACAATTCAGACGTTTCCGACAAAGATTCCGATGAGTTTAAGTTTAGGATTTGATCAAATTGCAATTGTTATTGAAATTTCATATAGCGCCACCTCATTAGAGCCACATTGCGACCTAAAAGGCTGAACAAAGAATGATAAATCAGTTTACCGTCTGAAAAGAGATAATTTATATGGCGCCTGTTTGAGGAAATATCTCGCCGGAGAATGTCGTGGTAATGGCTTCAAATCAGTATACATCATGAATGCAATGTGTAATTGTGTATTTCATAAATATCTCAGTTCACCAGTTTTTTCACCACATATTAATCAGAGCTATCTGGTCCCATTTGGTGCCAGGCTTAATCATGGGGAGGTCATAGAGTCTGCAACTCGAGCTCAATCGAATGATTAAATTTGATGAGATATGTACATTAGCTTCATGTGCTGCTGTTGCATACATCTTCGGTCAACTCCTCTGTATCTATCCATATCTGTTTATTAGCAAAAGCTGTGCCTGTTCGTATCCTGATAATTCCTACAACGGTTGTAAAGCGAAAGAGGTTCTTCACGACTTACCTTTCACTTTCACCTGTAGTCCTATTATTCTAATGGCTTCTATAGCGCCGTTGTCACAATGACCGATGTATCAATCGCCGAATACCCTTTGAATCGTTACCACCAGCGAACGATCGACCGATCACTTTATTTGTCCATTTGGTCGCCTTTTCTTCTTCCGTTTCTCTCTCGATTACTTCGCTCTGACTGATGGAACACAAGGCCTCCATCAGCCGCATCACCACCAGCAGCAGCAGCGGCAGCAACAGGGAGGCTGAGTCGCTCTCCGCTGCATCAGCGGCCAGTGCATCCGAAACGACGTGTTGTTGTGATAGATTCTAATTCTTTTGTAACAGTAGTACATTAGGAACTCACTAAGACCTGCCTTCTAGCCTTCCTCCGCTTTTAACAACGACGCTGGGATAACCTATGAACCACCTGTACACACATACACACCTACATATAGCGCACGCACATACACTCATACACTCTCTCGTACATCCAGCCACCAACACATAATGAATGCATAGGTGATGGTCTTCAAGAATTCGGTGTAAATAGGACCATCAAAGAACAGATGAACCGATTTCTCATTATGTACCTAGCGGTGACTTCAATCGAATGTGACCGTTGCGTTCAGAGTTGATCACTGTTTGTCCTTGTTGATTTTAGGATCATTTGGGAAGCAATACACATACATACACACATATACACAGACACACATACAAACGCACAAAGATACATACATGTATGCATACATACATATATATATATAATAATGTACGTACAAGCCACAGGTGTCATAATTAATATGCTTATGGTTATAAATATTACAGAACAAGATACTAGATTTACATGTTTAACAAAGTTAAGCTCCCGATACAAGGTCATTCTCACGATATAATTCCGTCGCATTCCGAGGCACATTAACCCAATCATTACTTGCTAATTGTACATTTTAATAATAATAATAATAATAATAATAATAAAAGTAGTATTAATCCCAACAATAATGATATTCCTCTTCCTGTTCCTACTCTTCCTCCCCTTCTATTCCGTTCTCCTTTCACTTCCACCTCATCCAGTTTTCTCATTTTCTTCATCATATTCTCCTTCTCCATCTTCCCTCCAGCTTTCCCTTTCTCTTCCTCTTCCTTTTAATTCCTCCCCCAAATAACTCCCCGCAAAAACAGGTGGAGACTATTTCATAGACGTCGCGTTACGAAATCCCAAATAACGCATCGGATATAATCACATGATTCTTCTAATTTTTTACTGAGCAAAGAACATGTTACAAATTTGAGCTTTTGATAAAGAAAATGTCCAATCGTTGTCAACCAATTTTTTTTCAAATGAATCTTCCATCACCTCTCATCAATATTCAACCAAGTCCTCTCTCATCTCTTTTTCTGTGTGTCTCTGTCTGTCGCCCTTTCTCTGTCCTACTGTCTCTGTCTCCCATACCTAGCACTAGAAGCTGGTAAACACATTTTTTCCTCTGCTGGACCTACATGATTGTAGACTTTGGAACTCTCGCCCCTTATCTATATTCAATCACTAATTGTCATCCCGTTCTCAACTCAAGATTGATCTGTTCAAAATTGCTAATCCATCTCTGTCTGTCTCTCTCTTTCTAGATCTCTCTCTCTTTCTTTCTTTCGATCTCTCTCTCCTCCATTCTCTCTTTTTTCTCCTTTCTCCTTCTCTCTGTCTCTCTCTGTGTCTCTCTCTCTGTCTCTCTCTCGCTCTGTGTGTGTGTCTCTCTCTTGCCGGCTGATCTTCTAGACATTGATCTGATTACGGATGGGTTTTGGTTGATCATCGGTTGAAGTCTTCACAATCGAATCAGTTACATTCAAATAAAGATGTTTTGCTTTACATGTAACTTCGTCAAATCCAATGACACTAAATCAACAGAAGTCTGTCAATCCTCCTCCTCCTCGTCCTCCTC
>OY365806.1:71270810-71273310 GCA_959347315.1 Bimastos eiseni | reverse complement strand
AATATTTTTATATTAGAATGCTTATTCACCAAATTATAACGATAATTCATCATAATTATATTAAAATGCTTATTTACCAAATTATCACGATATTTCATCATAATTATATTAGAATGCTTATTTACAAAATTATCATGATTATTCGTCATAATTTTTTTATATTAGAATGCTTATTCACCAAATTATCACGATAATTCATCATAATTATATTAGAATGCTTATTCACCAAATTATCACGATTATTCGTCATAATTTTTGTATATTAGAATGCTTATTCACCAAATTATCACGATTATTCGTCATAATTTTTTTATATTAGAATGCTTATTTACCAAATTATCACGATTATTTGTAATAATATTTTTATATTAGAATGCTTATTCACCAAATTATAACGATAATTCATCATAATTATATTAAAATGCTTATTTACCAAATTATCATGATTATTCGTCATTATTTTTTTATATTAGAATGCTTATTTACCAAATTATCACGATTATTCGTCATAATTTTTGTATATTAGAATGCTTATTCACCAAATTATCACGATTATTCGTCATAATTTTTGTATATTAGAATGCTTATTCACCAAATTATCACGATTATTTGTCATAATTTTTTTATATTAGAATGCTAATTCACCAAATTATAACGATAATTCATCATAATTATATTAGAATGCTTATTCACCAGATTATCACGATGATTCGTCTTAATTTTTTTATATTAGAATGCTTGTTCACCAAATTATCACGATAATTCATCATAATTATATTAGAACGCTTAAATTATCACGATAATTCATCATAATTATATCAGAATGCTTAAATTATCACGGTAACTCATCATAATTGCATTAGAATGCCTAAATTATCACGATAATTCATCATAATTATATTAGAATGCTTGTTCACCAAATGATATTCACATCGTCCATTTAAGACATGGTTTTATTTTCTATTTATTAATGTTACCTTTTCGCTTAATGGTCATCGTTGTTAAATTAACTTTCGTCATTTATTAGTTACATTTTGGTCGATTAAAGTTAATTACTTGTAAGTTGCAAAGTTGACTCCTGTTGAGAAAGCAACGATTGTTACTCAATTCTGGGGACATCTGACGAATGCTATTTAAACTCACTCTCTGTCTCTTCTACAATTCGTTTAATGTGGGTCTATTTTAGATTTAAATTTTTGATCGTCGCGTTGTATCAGCTCCGTTGCTACTTGCTGGGTTAGGCTCTGGTGGTGTCTGTTCAAAGCCTGGATAGTGGTGGAGGGCGACGCTGCTCGTACTCGGTCTGATTCTGTGCCGCCAAACTTAGGCCACACCACCACACACTGTTGTGGCATCTAAGAACCAGAAGTTATAATAGCCTTCGATGTGATAGGCCTACAGAGGAGGAGAAGGAAGAGGAGGACATAGGCGACTTCTTCAAGAAATCATTTTTAAAATGGTTCAACCCAACTGATAATGATTTCAAAAGGCAACAATATATCGCAGACGATATAGAAGTATTTCATTTAGAATAGTACAAAGTATAATGAAATTATTGTTTTGTTCGGATGAGAGAACTGCTCCATATAATAGGCCTAAGGTGTAACCAGAGCTAATAGGCCTACATTCTTCATATTATTAATTAACGGAAGAAGAGAAACGCGTTGGGACTGATTAATACCGAGAAGAAGAGAATTATTCTCCATTATATTCAATATTTGAAACAGCGTACTTCCAATGAAAGTGGTATCGACGTCACCAGTTGTTCCAACCAGAGACCATCGAATCCTTTGTTTGAATTGCTTTCTTCATCTTATTAAAAAAACATTTACTAATAACTATTCCTTAGTGTGTATAAAAATTAAGATGCATTTACTGTACATTTGTAATTGTCTTGAAACGAACTACTTATAAGAGATGTTACGTGTAAACTAAAACACCATAAATCAAGTGCTCTCACACACAGACTACACGCGGGTGCCTATGCACACGATGTTTCCCTTGTCGCCTCGTGTATATTACACTTAATCGGAGTTATGTATTTAGATTAAATTTGATTGGATTGATAAGCTCTTAGCCTATTCCATGACACTGCCAAATATACCCCAAAATGTCCCCCTTAAAATAGTCGAGAGAACTTTAGCTCAGAAGATAACGAATGAGTGATTTTTTACAATCCTTCTGATAATACGCAGCGCTCGTGAGTAAGCAGGTGCTCTACGCATGGTCTTAGAGGAGCGCTTTAGAAGTTAGAGCATGCGACTACGATTAGTTACAATTACATGAGGTTTATCTAGACTTTATGCCAAAGTCTCAATGACACGCCAGGATGCTAGGAAGACCGAGGTTCAACTAAGTTACATGGAACTAAAAATTAAAACAATTTCTACACAACATAAGATATCTTCAATTTTAAGGCCTAGGTCTACGTAAAGAAGCTGGGTTCAAAGAAAAAGTGAAAATGACTGCTACATTGCACGCAATATTTTCAGTTTAATAT